>JAIUJO010000017.1:5597835-5724110 GCA_023846275.1 Vanilla planifolia | reverse complement strand
AAAATAAAAACAAAGTGGTCATGTAGTTATCATTTAAAATATGGAAAGGCTTGTGGAAAAAGGTTGTAATCAATTGGAGTGGCTAAACCTAGAAGGAACACTTGAACTAATCATAACATTGAAGGCAACAAGGTCGTTATTAGCTTTTCTTATTACAAGGTATTTAAACTATAAAAAACGAATGTTAGCAGCACATTCATAAATGTTTTTTTAGGAAGAAGTTTATGTAGAAATAATTGGATTGCTTTCAACATTGTACTCATCAAAATCACCTACATAAACTAATTAAATACTTATATGATTTGTGAAAAGAATAATGATAATGGTATGACAAACAAAATATATTTTTACTAAAACATTATTTCAAGATAGTAATGTGGATTGAACTTTGTTCATCAAGAACTATACTAACAAACTTCTTTTAGTCTAAGGTTTTCTAAATAAAATATTTTTTAGATCCACCAACTTGGCCATATTTGAATGATTTAGTGAGCTTATGTGTTTAGGATTTGTGATTTATATAATGGCTTAGTTACTTATTTTATCGGATTGAAAATTAAATAATATGAGAAAGGTATCCTTGAATCTTATATAAAGTATTTAAATGTATAAATGCTTGACCTTGAGAACCTCAAACCTATTTGTACTTTCAAGTGTCTCCACTAATGTATTAGACATAGAAATGAAAGGAAAACAAATAGATTTCAAGGTATACCATGGGATGATATGCTCTTTACTTAAATACAAGAAAACCAAAGGAAGTTTTTGGTGTGGGACTTTTTTTAAACAATTTTAGTAAAACTCTAAGGATAGTGGCTTAGAATTAATTAAAATAATGTTTTGGGACTTGCTTGGTGCAATGTTATTAGTGTTTTCGTATCACAAATTTAAGTTATGTCATTATCTCATTAGATAAAGCTACACAAATTACGTATGTTTAAGAGTACATAAGAAATACATTGTAGGTATTTAATCATTTTTTGGACACATCTAAATCTCATGATCTATTTAGGAACATGGAATTATTTCTTACAAACAATGAAGCATATTATATAGCATTGGGAGGATTTCAAGAACAAAGTTTGGGGTTAAAATGGAAACTAGAAGATATAAGATTACATTTGTAAAAAAAATAATCATAAAATATGACAATATGTGTGCCATTTTCCTAACTCAAAACCTTATCTGGTACTCTAAGGACAAAAAAATTGATGTTTGGAAACATTTCATCATGAACCACGTAGAATGAAATGTGGTAGACATTTAATTTGTTGTTAACAACATGCAACTAGTTGACAACTTGATGAAGTTTCTTAAGAAAGATTAGTTCTATAACATTAGAAGACTTTTTTATTATGACAAAAGTGCGGGACATTAATCTTGGTTTTAGGAGTAGTTCCTTTAGTGTAGGGGTCCTCATCCATGTGCTTTTATTACTTGCAAATCTAACTTCACTTGATAATATTTAGCATGTGCTTTCTTACACTACATTCAATTACTTTGTTATAAAATTAGAAAGTAAGTGATAGAAAAACAAGAGGTTATCGATCTAAAGAGTAATACTCTAAGATATTTTGATAATAACAATCCATTTCAGTAGCATACCAATTGATCATCTAAATTTACTTGTGAGTATGATAGGCAAACAATATTGGAAGGACATTACTGCTACAAGAACATGTCAATTGATTAAATATGTAGATGTAAGCGTTTGTTGAATAATAATGAAAAAGATAATTGTATCATCAAGAAACTAACTATGATTTTCTATATTTTGTTACAAATTTTAGTTTGTGTTAGACATTTGTCTTTGACATGTTCTAATCAAATATTTCAATAATAAAAGTATTCTATCTTCTATTTAATAATGTTTTGTTATAAATATTTACTTTAGGCAGTATTATTAATTTTAACATTTTTACTTTTTTTGAAAAACTTTTCTATGCTTAATACTTTTGAAACTTTGACCACTAAAGTTTTTTTTATTATGTTAGTATTTTTTATCATTTATGCATTTGCATATCGTGGTATGCATCTTCCTTAGTTTGTCTAAATGTTTGTAATACGAACTTCGATTTCAAATATCTAGTCACCTTTGCAATTGAAATAATTTTTAAATGTGTTTTCACGAGTACATTTTCAAAATTATATCACTAATGGAATTCGTTTAATATTTAATACAAGTTTGATTTATTGTTTAAGAAAATTCTATTAACTTATAACTCATATTTTTAATTTTGTTCATTAATTTTAATTCTGCATTTATACAAGCATATTGAAATTATATTCTATTTTTTTCACAATTTATTTTATATTTTGTCACGAGAATGTCATACAATAATTATAGGGGTTTAAGTTAATTTGCAACAAATCTTAAATGTATTGAGTATTGTTTATTCATAAGAAATTATCAATGCTTATTTTTTTGGTATACTATTTTGAATTATTTTCATATATTTTCAAATTTTAGTTATCATAAGAACATCTTATATATTTTTTAATATTTTTTATCTCGTTGTGGAATTAAGAAATAAAATAACAAATATGCTCGAGAATCTTTTACACCACCTCCACCAAAACAAAAATTGCCTAAATATTGATTTCACAGGGCTTTTTAAGGTCTTAAGCCTTTCTTAAGCTTCATTGCATCCAAGTTTGCTGTACCTATTTGTTACATCTATATATTATGTTTTGAATTGTAATGTGCATTTTCTTGAACAATTTTATTATAAATTAATTTTTGTTTCTAACTTTCAAATTTTTTTAACTTTTTTAAGGAGGATAATTTTGATAATTAATATATAAATAGTTTTTAATATGTTAAGTATTCCATTGTGATAATTGTTTCTATATATTTTTAAACATGTTATCATTTAGTTTCCATAACAAGATTTTCTTATTACATTATTGTGCAACTCTGTGATATAACATGTAAATATATGAATATTACTAAAATATTTTTATAGTGGTAATGTGACCTTTTTGTATTTTTTATTTAACCAACTCTTTAAACTACAAAATTTTTAAACAATTAAATATTTTTAATAGTAATAGCATATTTATTTGCTGTGGCAATAAGAGTACACTTAGTTGAAATGTTATTGTTATTCCTTATCTTATTTATATATAAAATAATCTTATTTTTAAAATTTTTTGTTGCAACATAAATTCAATCAAAATTATGTTGTCCAGATAATTGAAATATCTTCATATTCTATTCTACTTCCATTTTAATTCACATGATTTCAAAAAGCTTTGAATTATTTAATTTATGTTTTACCATTTCTACTCACATATTTAATTTCTTAAACCGTTGTGCTTGGATCAGATAATCTAGATGTTTTAAATCAATAAACTTTTCTCTTTATATATTTAATATTGAAACTTTTTTAAAAAATTATTTTAAAATAATTATGAAATTCATTTCAAAATTTGAAAATTTTTTATAAATCATTTATTTTTATTTTTATTTTTTTAATGTTTTCCTTTGAAAAAATATATTTTTAATAATATAATTACTTATACTATTTTTTAAGATCCATAATACTTTTTTTGCTTGTTTTTATATGTTCTCAAGCATATGAAATTATTTTTTAAAATAGAAAATCTTCATGATGACAAGTATAATTTTAACATTTAATATTTAAAAGCAAAGAAAAATTAGTCTTTTGCAACATATATAATATATTTATAAATATTTCATATTTTTATTATTTTTGATATCATAGAAATTACTAGAAATTAATTTAAACATTTATGATATAAAGCTATATTTAAGTATATCATTTTATTAAAATAATGTCATTACTATTTTGAATACAAGGAAATTATTTAGTAAGAAAAATTCCTTTTTCTTTATTCCTTTTATATAATAACAGGAAACTAAATTGTGTTTACTTAGACAATTTTCATCACATTATATTGACATAATTTTAAACTTCTTTAGAAATTTCTATTAATAGTTTTGCCTAAATTTTGTAACTTTAATTTTTCTAATATTATTTCCATAATTACTTTAACTACTTGATATATTGAACACAATGATTAATCTTTTAAACAATAAATTATTTCAACGATCATATATCTTTTAATTGTTTCAAAATTTTATATTAAGAAGTTTGAAAGCATTAGATCACTAGTGAAATTTGTGTTCATTAATCCATTTGGAAATAATTATTTAAGTCACGTTTAGTTGTGTTATTATTTAATAATTCTTTTATTTATTTATGTTAGCAAATTTGTGATGATTTGATTATTTGAATATTTTTTTATTATGTTATAGATGGTTTTTTAAAATTGAGTTGCACTTATTTCATGACTATTTAGCATTTTCTTGTCTTAAAACATTTTTATTTAAAGGATATTTATGTATTATTTATATTATGATATTTAATTTATAGCTTTCTATACATTTCTCTTGTTCAATATGAATAGGATTTTTTCTTATTTTTTAAAGACCAATGTTCTATTATTATTGATTAAATTTTTCATTAGTTCCTTCACCCAATATTTTTTTAATTTTTAAATATTTTGTTGTACCTATTTATTTTTTAATTAAATTTATTTAGTAAATATTTAAAATTATAACCACTTGCAAAGTATTCTTTTAAATATCACAGAATTACAAAATGCTTTGTCTACGTAATATTATAAATATTATTTTTATAATGCTAATCTTGTAACTAATATATAGTACCTATATTTTATTTTGTCATCAATCGTCACTTTAATGCAAATATTGTAAATAGTATGATTTATTACTCTTTAATTTTGTTAATGATGTTATGTGCATCTTTGATTGCACTAGAATATTTTCCATTAATTTATTATTAAAAAGTAATAATAATAACAAAACATGTAATTTACCAAAAATAATTGAATATTAAATTAATAAAGTATATGTATATTATGAAGGATAGTATGACAAACATTTTATTTTAGATTAATATGAATTCAAGAAAAACGAAGAAAAAGGTAGGATGAGGTTTCTACAACTAGATTTAAAGTTACTCTTATGTCACAATGATAAAAAGGCAAACAAATAATAAAAAAAGGAAGCTTGGCCAATCTTTGTGGCCCTCTCTAATTGCATGTTTGTGCATAAAATCTCAATGATGGAAAAATGAAATATTATAAAACAAATTACATATTTCCATTCATAACTTTTTTAACATGTTAATAGTAAGAATCTACATATGAGAATGGTAACTTGCATGTATAAAAAACATTCCTTATACATAAACCACTACAAAAGAATAAATAGTACAAATGTATAAAGCAAAGAAATGATCATTATTAACCTTGTAATTCAACATTTCTTATATTAGTTAACCCAACTAGGAAATTAGCTATGTTTTTGTACTTTTAAAATGTCTTATTGACTTCAACCTTATTTTAAAGATGTGATTAATTACTTTATCAAAATAAATTCATACAAATATGCAAATAAACATTATGGTTGTTGTTATATTTGAAATCAGAGAAAAGAACATTTTTTAGAGATACAAAAAGAACTTGTTTTTCTTTTAATGCTCTAGTTAGATTAAGCCTAAGATAGATAAACTTAGGTTGATATGTCTTTCAAAGATAACATTTAAAAGTTTTATTACTACAATAAGAATTAGAATTAAGAAGACATTATCGAGATGCTGATGGGTTTCACGTAGAGTTAACTTAGTGGATAAATTTTAGAAAATTCTTCAGGTTTGTATTTGTATAAAAGAAATTCAAAACTTCACATTTAAATTTATCATTGATGAAATGTAAAAATTATGTATTGAATAATAAGATGGATATTTTAAGTGATAGAACTTATAAGACCAAAATGCCAAGCACTTACTTCGCATAACAAAGTTCTTTCAAAGTATAATATAAATGTAGCCAAATAAATCCATCAAACAAAATATTACGTATGTAAATTTCATAGTTAATTGCAATATGATTTTTTAAAGTTTTTTTAAACTTCATTCACTTCATCAAAGTTCATTGAAATACATCTAAGAAGTACAATAGGGTTAATATTTGTATATTTAACTATGATAAAACTAAATAAAAATTAAAGTTCTCATTAATAGAAAGTATACCTTCTCAAAAAATATTTAATTTAAAATATACTAAAAGATTGCACATAATAATCAAATGGACTTTGATAGTGAATTAAGTAATTTAATGCATAAATGTGTATCATGAATCATTTTATAATTTGAGTATAATAAAAACCAATGTAGCTATGGCTTTATTTGAGATGCTCAAGTTTAGAATTTGAATGCAAGGGTACACATCTTTTCAAGATTAATGTTTTCATAAGACAACTCTAAAGTAGTTAAATATTTGTAATTTAATTTATTATAAAATTGAATCAAGTCTTCAAAAAAAATATACCTATTGTAAAAATAGTAAGTCACAAGTGTTACAAGAACAACATCAAAATTTAGTGAAATTTCAATGAAAATGTTTTTGAAAGACTTGCTTTCAGAATTAGTTACAAATAGTGTAAGAAAAGGATTTGACCCTTCGCAAACCATTTTCAGTTTGAACTAATGTTGAAGTAGTCAAGATGAAATTACCTTGCTATGTTAATTATTTGTTTGGAGGTAAAGTAGAAAAGTCGCTTGAAACTTTAACTCTTATGGGAGATACTTGGCTGATACAAAGGACAATATTGTTGACATATACAAAATTGTGAGGCAATGAGTGCAGTTTCTAAAGCATTGTTGCTTAAGTATAATTTTGAAAAAATGCATAACAAATGTGCTAACATCATGCCCGCATTCAAAATATAATAACCTAAGGACATGTCATTTAAAATATGGAATAAATTTCATATTACATGGTGGTAAAATTAAGCTTTTCAAGATTTCTGTCTATTTTCTTTAATAGAAATATTGTTTTCGTAAAATAGGTACTTCTACTTTTCAAAGTTACTATTCTTGTGCACCAAAAATCATAACTTAAAAATAGTTGAATAACAATTGGTGGTTAGTAGTATTCATCTTAGTGTATGATTTCCTCAATACAACTTCAACAACTAATGGATCAAGAAAGTATGCAACAAAGTAACTTCTAATAAAATATAGTATTATTATGATGTAACGCTTCTTCAAATCATAACATTATGTAAGGAAAAATTGGCTATCATTATAACATGATATATATAAAGGGTCACACATTTTTGAAGGTTGACAAAGAATTTTAGACAATAGATTAATATGATCTATGTTGAATATACTATCATTCATTTACACTTTGTTGACATCAATATTATTCATCTTATGATGTTGTTGTATTGTGAATTTTTTTTAAGGAGAACAAATAGAAAGCATATTCAAATATAAGAATAAAAAAGCATCTCTACTCTTATACTAATAAACTCAATCTTTGTTCACATTGGACTAATATGATTGGCATCTTTCAATCCAAACATTCCTTTTCAATGATATTGATAAGAACATCAAACATATGAAAACTGGGAATAGCATAATAAGAACTGCCTCCATATTGTAATCACACACACGAAGCTTACCCTCTTCCATAATTATACAAGACTTCTCACCATTTTGGTTGGCGACAATAAGAACTTCTATTTCAAATGTCTTACTAAATAGTTACAAGGAAAATTGAATATCCTATAAGGCAATGCATAACAAATTTATTAGATGGGTAAAAAAAGTCAATTATGCCAAATATAGTTTAAAGTCTTGTATTAGAATGTGAAAGATACGAATGAAGATTATTTCTAGCTATTTAAAAAAAAAGACAAAGCCATTTTATATTGTATTATAATCACTTCTAACTAGAAATCCCAAACATGACGAAAAAAACCATATTATTAAAAAATGTTGAACAAAGATGTGCCTCAAGCTACCAAGTCATTGTTTCTTGCTGGAATGGTTGTTATGATTAATGTAGTGTTTAAGGATAACCATATATGTACTCTTACTGACAACATGGTCAAGTGGGGATTATTAATGCACTTAATTTCATAACTTGAATAGTTTTTTGGGTGGCATAGCTAAAATAATTATAATGCCCAATGATTTATTAGATTTAAGACTCAAGGGATTCGGGATATGGCCAAACACTATTAATGTAGGATATGTATTATGAACCCTTATAATACGATTTATGATGAAAAGTAATAATGAGAAGGATGAAAACAATGGTGGTGATAAATTCGAAAGAAAACATTATTTTTAAAAACATAATCCCAATACTAAAAAAGGACCTTTCTATTTATTCCATTATAGGGCTTTAAATAGTTTGTAATTTTAAACGTAAATTCAAAACAAAAACTGACTAAACTACCACTCTTAATGAAAACATGCAAAAATTATACTATTTGTAAAAAGGATGAATTATAATAAGGAACTTATATGAAACATTAGAAATCATATTTTAAAAAAAATATAATAAACTAATAACAATAAATAAAATTCAGTAGTTGAACACAACTAATTTCATCATTTAAGTTGTCTTGCATTATTGAATATTATTAACAGAAACTTTGTCATATAGTGTGTTAAGTAAATCTTTGTCAAACCTAGCATTGGTCTTACGATCATGCAAAACATCTAAATTAATACAACATAAATGGCTGAAAAAAAGAAAATTAAAAATTGTATTAAAAGATCTATTGTTTTTTATCAATGGTTATTTTATGTTATTGAAATAATCATTATGGTTTAGAGTCACTACTTCTTGCATTGCCACATTTGACATTTGTTCCATCATTTTGAACTTTTTCCTATAACCTGCATTATGTCTTCACGTTATTGTAATTTTAATACAGGCATGATGTTAGCACATTTGATGTGTTTTTTTAAATTATTCTTTAGCAATTGTGTTTCAGCAATGCCACTCATTGTCTCACTATCATGTATATGTCCACATTATTACGCTTCATATCGGCCAAGTGGCTACCATAAGAGTTAAAGTTTCAAGAGACTTCTCTCCTTTACCTTCAAACCAATAATTAACAAAGCAAAATAGTTGCAACTTAACTACTTCAACATTAGTTGAAATTGAAAATGGCATATGAAGGGTCAAATCATTTTCTTAGACTATTTGTAACTTATTTTGAATATATGTTTTAAAAAAATAATTTCATTAAAATTTTAATAAATTTTGATATTATTATTATAACACTTATGGCCTATTTTTTGTTATATTAGGTATATTTTTTTGAAGATTAGATTCTATTTTATAACAAATTAAATTACAAAATATTTGTTTATTTTAGAGTTGTCATATGAAAACATTAGTCCTGAATGATGTGGAGCCTTGCATTCAATATTCTAAACATGAGCATCTCAAATTATGCTTTAGTTACATGGGTTTTTACTTTAATAAAATTATAAAATGATTCGTTTCACATGTTTATGTATTAAATTACTTAATTCATTATCGAAATCCATTTCATTATTATGTGTAATCTCATAATATTCTTAAAATTATTTTTTTTGAAGATATAATTTTGTTAATGAGAACTTTTTTAATTTAGGTTTATCTTAATGAAATTTACAAATATTAATCCTATTATACTTCATAGACCCCATTTCTATGAACAATGATTAAGCCATTCAAGTTTAAAAAACGTAAAAGGTATTTTATTGCTATTAACTATTGAAATTAAATGCATAATATTTTGTGATGGATTTGTATGACCACATTTATGTTATGCTTGCAAAGAAACTTGTTATGCTAAGTAAGTGCTTGGCCTTTTTGACATGCAAGTTCTATAGCTTAAAATGTCCATCATATTATTCAATACTTCATTTTAACCTTTCATTAATTATAAAATGTAAATTACATGCATAATAATTTGTGTGATTGATTTATATGGTAACATTTATATTATACTTTGAAAGAACTTAATTATGCTAAGTAAGTGCTTGGCTTTTTTGTCATGAAAGTTCTATAACATAAAATATCCAAGTTATTATTAAATACTTCATTTTATCTACCTAAGTTAACTCTAGGTGAAACCCATCAACATCTCAATAATGTCCTCTTAATTCTACCCCTTGTTACCATAACACAACTTTTAAACATTATCTTTCGAAGACATATCCACATAAGTTTATGTATCTTAGGTGTAATCTAATTAGAGTATCAGAAGAAAAATAAATTGCAATTTTGTTACTCTAAAACTGGCCTTGTCCATTATTTCAAATATAAAACTAATCATAATATTCATTTGCTTCTTTGTATGAATTTATTTTGATAAAGCAATTAGTCACATCTTCAAAATAAAGGTTGAACTCAATGAGATTTCATAAGAGTATAAATAAATAATGTATCTTAGTTGGGTTAACTAATACATCAAAAGTTTTTTTAAGGGGATAATAGTGATCATTTCTTAGTTTTTTACACTTTTAATATTTATTCTTTTCCAATGATTTATGTGTAATGAGTGTTTTTATACATGAAGGTTACCATTCTGATACATAGATTCTTACTATTAACCTCCTAAAAATAGTTATGAATGAAAAGATGAAATTAGTTTTGTAATATTTGATTTCTCCATCATTTATATTTTGTGCACAAACTTGCAGTTAGAGAGGACCAGAAAGATCTAAATCTAGATATAGAAATCTCATCCTACCCTTTTCTTCATAATTCTTGAATTCATATTACCTACAAAAAAATATTTATCATACTTTCATGATAATATAGATATATTTTTAATGTAATATTCAATTATTATTGATAACCTATATGTTTACTATTTTTATTTATTTTTCTTTGTATTTTTATTTTTTTCAGTACATGCATAATGTTTTATGACAAATTGAACATATTATTTTGATTGGTTTTTAGATATTTTGTAGTGTCTACTACTGTTTTTTTGGCATAAAAAACTTTAGTTTTTCTTCTCTTATTTTTATGTAAATTATTTTTTTTAAATTTCCTTCACAATTTCTATTAGTTGGATGTTTCGATATAACAATAATTTTTTTCTTCGCTTGACAAATCCATTTATATTGGCACAATCATAGACATGCCTAACTTGCAAAAAAATTACAAAAACAATATGTAAACTGATCAAATGCTGTAATTATTTTTATTATTTTTATGTTATTCTATTAATTATATTTAAGCTATAGATTCATTTTCTTCTAATATTTCTCATCTCTTAAATATAGAAAAGATTATTTATTAATAAATTCTTGAGGGTTTTTTGTTATTTTAAGAATAAATTTATCTTAAAAATAAAAAAATATTTAAATTTAAATTAAAAATATATAGTTATTATGAAAATTATGATTTTATAATTTTTAAAATATCTAAATTAATTCGTAAGAAATGGACAAAATGATTTTCTTAATACAAAATTAGTGCAAAATATGCATGTGTAATCAAGGATTCACAAGACATTGCAAAATAAATTTAAATAATAATTAATTATATTATTTCTAATATTGGCATTAAAGTGAAGATTGATGACAAAACAAAATGAAGGCACTATGTAGATAAACCATTTTGCCAAAACATTAGTGTATTAAAAATAATATTTAAAACACTATGTTGATAAACCATTTTGTAATTCTATGATATTTAAAAACAATTTGAAAGTGCCTATATTTTTAAAATATTATTAAAATAAAATTAATTAAAACTAATAAAGTATAATAGAATATTTAAAAATTAGAAAATATTGGATGAAGGAACTAATGAAAAATTAGCTCAATAATAAAAGAAGATAACTAAAAAGCATAAAAACAATGAATACTCAATACTTTTAAGATTTATTGTAAAATAACTGAAAATCATTATACCAATAATTATTACATATCAATCTCATGACAAAATATAAAATAAAATGAAAATGAAATATTTGAATATTTCAAATAATAAATCATAGAAAATAGAATATAATTTCAATATGCTTGTTCAAATGCAAGAAATTAATGAACAAAATTAAAAATTAGAATTAATAAGAGCATAAAATATTATTAAGAAATAAATAGAACATGTATTACATATTAGACGAATACATTTAGTGACATAATTATGAAAATGTACTTGTGGAAGCACTTTTAAAAATAATTACAATTGCTAAGCTAATTAAATATTGGAAATCTTAGTTTGTATTACAAACATTTTAAATAAAAGTTATAATAATAATTTAGACCAAAAAATGAATGTGCATGCCACGATATGCAAATGTGCAAATGACCAAAATACTAACATAACAAAATATTTTCAAATTGTAAAATTATTGTTACATTAACATATTAAAAATATTCAAAAAATGCTTAAATAAATAAATAATCTATTATTTGAAAATATAAAAGAATAGAAACTATCCATGTCAAAATAAAATGTACCTAATCAGAAAAATAAAAAATTATAACTATAACTTAATAATATCCTCTAAGCAACTTCATTGAGATGTCAAACAGCTGCATGTTAGCAAAAAATTAAATGTTTATCATATTTCATTCTACATGGTTCATGATGAAATGGTTCCTAACATCAATTTGTTTGTCCTCAGAGTACTAGATAAGGTTTTGGGTCAAGCAAATCGCACACTTATTGTCATATTTTATGAGTTATTTTTTGCGAATATAATCCCATATCTTCTAGTTTCCATTTTAACCTCAAATTTTTTCTTGAAATCCTCCTATTGCTATATATTATGATTCATTGGTTGCAAACAATAATTCCATGTTTTTTAATAGATCATGAGTCTAAGAGGTGTCTAAAAAATTATTGAATAGGTATAATGCTTTTCTTATGTACTTATGATCAAACTTAATCTTCATAGCTTTATCCTATGAGATATTGACAACTTAAATTTGTGATACAAAAACACTAATAGTATTGCACCAAGCAAGTACCAAGACATTCTTTTTATAGATTCTAAATCAAAGTCCTTAGAGCTTCACTAAAATTAAATAAAAAAGTCCCACACAAAACTTTCTTTGGTTTTCTTGTATTTAAGTAAAGAACATGTCAACCCTTGGTATACCTTGAAATCGATTCGTCTTCCTTTCATTTTTTTGTTTAATGCTTTGGTGGAGACTCTTGAAAGTAGAAATAGCTTTGAAATTCTCATGGTTAAGCATTTATAACATCTCATTTAAGCACTTTATCTAAGATACGAGGGTGCCTTTCTCATATTATTTAACATTGAATTCAAGAAAATAGGCATCTTAAGCCTTTATATTAATCTCAAATCCTACACCCATAAGCTTACTAAATCTTTCACATAAGGTCTAGTTGCTTGATCTAAAAATGATATTGTCTACAAAACCTTGGACTAGAACAAGTTCATTAGTGTAGTTCTTGATGAACAAAATTCAATCTACATTTCCATCTTGAAATAATATTTCAAAAGAAAATGATTAAGTTTGTTCAAACTGGATCATTGTTTTTGTCACAAATAATATAAGTATTTAATTAGCTAATGTAGAAGATTTTGATGAGGGCAATGTTGAAAGCAATCCAATTGTTCTGCATACACTTCCTTTTAAAAAACTTTTATGAATGTGCTCTTAACATTCATTTGGTATAGTTTAAATACCTTGTAAAAAGAAAAAGCTAATAATGACCATGTTGCCTTCTACCTTATGATTATTTCAAGTTTTCCTTCTAAGTTTAACCATTCAAATTTATTATAACCATTTTCCACTAGCCTTTCCATATCTTGAATGATAACCACATAATAATTTTGTTTTTACTTTTTAATACCCAATTTTTTTCACTATATTATGGTCACATATCCTACCTAATAATTCCAAAGCTGTCATTCTATCAAACAAGTTAAAATCAACCAGTAACCCATGTAATAAATTTCATTCCTCGAGGATTCACTTGTATTTTCTAGAACAGGTTTTTAAGTTGATGCAACATACATAATTTCGTTTTAAATTGAGGCACGGTTTTGTGCTCAAAAAGATAGTTAGCTTAGAATTAAATCACTAAGATGATTTTTATTGTGTAGTAACTCCTTTGATGCAACCATATCCTTGTTTTTAAAATTTTAAAAAATCAATTATGAGCTTTATGTAAGATAAAATGATGCTTTTCTCATCTTTCTTAACTTGTAATCCAAGAAAATAGGTAAACTCACCCATTATGTCAATCTCAATTCTTACACAAATAGGCTTACTAATGCATTCATGTAAATTGAAGTTGGTTGATCCAAATATGATATCATCTGCCTAATCTTGGACTTGAAGATATTCATGAGTGCAGTTCTTTTAAAACAAAGTCAAGGTGGGTCAAGTAGGCCACACAAATTGACACTAGTGTGGTAAAGGTGAAAGATGACAACGAGCAGTAGCTAAAAGCAACCCAACACTCACCTTTAAGCCATTTTAAAGTCATTTCGAAACAAATTTTTTCCTAACAAAATTACTATACTACTATAAGGATATCATGGATAGAATTTAAAGCTTTAAGTATCTAAAAAGCTGTTAATCAATTTGCAAATGACTTAAATTAAATTGTAAATACAAATACATTCAAAGTTTATAAGAATAAAATGAAAAAATGCAATAAAAAAGGACTAATTATAATTGGCTCCCACAATATGAATAATATCAGAGACTAACTAAAAGTAGAGGTTCCAAACATGGAATGGCCTTAAATATTAGTGGACTAGTACATCTTCAATTGGAATATTTGTGTGATGCATGGAATGCTATTGTGTCAGAACCTTATTAATGTCTTTTGAATGCTAGAACTCAACTACTAAATGATTTTTTAATGAGTGAAGTTTAACCTATTGTTTTTCTAAACAAGAAAATCTAGAATTTTCTCTTCAAAGAAGAAATAATGGGTAATTTTATTACACATGATGATTGGCATGATATGAATGTAGATATCAAAAGCTTATATAATATTTTTAAGCAATGTTCATGATGTAAATGACTCCCATAGCTTTCTTAATAGTTACATGGCTTTATTGGTGATAAAGAGAATATATGAGGTTTTCAAAATTTTGAATAAATAAATGATGATATGTAATGTCCTTAGTGGATGATTATATTAATCATAAGTTATAAAGTTGTATCAACATTTATTATAAGATTTTTATCTCTTAAAATCATTTAATCAACTTTGCCACCATTTCGAGGCTATGTAGACCATTTGTTTACCTTTTCTTTTATGGAAAAAATATTATGACATATTTGAGGTTACAATAATTTTAGTTTATTACTTAAAATGTATTATTTTTATTATCATGAGTTCTAAAGGTAGCTATTGATATTTGTTTGTTAGGATGACCATCCATAAGCTTTTGATGTGCTGATGCTCATGAATGTCATATGCTAACAAGTTACTATTTAGTGATTTGGAGAGTCTCATTGAAGTATCAATATTACCAATTCAATTTATTGGTTGGAATGAGTTTAATGCATAAAGGTATCTATAGTGACTATGATTGATTCCACAAAAGTTATGCAATGAGATTTTATAAGAACACATAAGAGTGCAATGATTAATCTTGGTTTAAGGAACTATCATAATGTATGAAGAGAATCATATTGCTAAACATTTCATGAAAAGATTGATGAACTATAAACCAAGCAAATTGAGGTACTAAACTTTCAAAATTTAGGCAATATACCTCATTGGATAAGTTTGATTAATGTATTTAGTGTATCATGGTAAATAAATACTCTGATAAAATCAAAAGGATTTCAAAGAAATCCAAATGGTTCATGCCATGCAATATATTTAGGTGATGACAATCTTGCTATGAAGTAAGATATAGTGATGAAATTTGTAACCATACATGTTGAAATAGTTGATAAGTGTCACTTATTTGTTTAGTAATTGATGACCATATTAGTATGATTTAAATGGGACTTTGGTTAACAACCACCTGGATTGGCCTAATGCTTTACTTTACCTAGTATCAGTAAATTGTTTAAACCTCTTCTTAGTGCTTTAGCTACAATGTGGAGAGAAAGTAGGGATAAAAGGTTACCATTCTTTAGATAATGAGAGAGTTAGATGGAACCATTTTTTTTTAATAATGACTATCAACTAGCTTATATTATAGATACTCATGATTGGATTAATAAATTAACTATTGAAGTTAAACTTGTGTAGCACTTATTTTCCTTACAATATATTGTTGAACACATTTTTAAAGTCTAGCTTGATAATAAAGCTATTAGCTTTGATCTTCTCATCTAAATCTTTAATTTGCTCTTATGAAAGTATGTTTTCTTATGTAAGTAAGATATTTTTAGTGATTTCCCTTTCCTTAGGAAAGCTGATTGCTCCATGGAGATGATGGTTTGTCAGAAACACTACAGGCTAACCACAAACCCTTAGTTTATTTTTTAGAAACTATACATCCAATTGTGATAAAGTCTTCGAAAGATGTATTACAATAAATCTTTAGAAGAAAAATAAAATTAATAGTACTACATTCTTCAGGTGATGGGCTACCAATAAGAAAATCATTGATAACATCTTAAATTTGATCTTAAAATATGGACCAACATTGCTTGTAAAATAAAACATGAAACTCATCTAAACATGAAGAATCCATCAAAAACATTATTTGTTATATTTTCTGCTTATTAATTGGCTGAATTAGCATCATATTACTTTTTAGTTAGTTTAAGAATCGTAAAGCAAAGCACTTCTCAATTCCCTAGTGAGGGATAAAGATATCTTAAGCAATCCACAACTTTTTTAGCAATTAAATCCTTCTCTATGACCTAACTCCCACTTGGATGTTTATGTATGTATACAATACCCTTCAATTGCTTATTATTGAACATTATGTGGAAGGCATTTGTGTTTCTATCACCATTCTTAAGCTACATATTACCATCTTTTAGCTCCTATACATTTGATGTAGTTGCATCTAGTACATCATTTATAAGTAGAACCTATTAATGTATTAGTTCTATTAAATCATGGAGCCCTATTAGGATTTGCCACTATACCTCTAATGGGTTTTCATTATCATTGTCATTGTGGGCATCAATTATAGTAGACCCTCATTTATTGCATATTTCTACTTACTTTTATTAGAGAATCCATTTATTTGTATCTGAAAGTAAGTTTAAGTTATTTAATGAATAATGAAAAGCTCTTTAGAGATTTTCATCATTATATTCGATATAGGCATTCCCTTCAACCATCTCACGAGTTTGTTAGTTTAAAATTTGCTTAAAACTTGATTTAAAAGGTCTTAAAATTTAGTCTTTTGGTTTTTTTGTTGTCATCAAGCTTTGACAGCCATCAGTACCACTACAATCTGTGCCAACTCGTCAACTCATGCTAACTCTCTTTGATCCGCATTGACCCAAAAGGAAACTCTAAGCGTCAATGCATCTCTATTAACGCTACTCATTGAAATTGGATCCCAAAGTGATGCACTGATTGATTTGTATGCCATCATGCATTGCCCATTGTGACACTTTTTTTCATTACTACTACCTTAATTGCATGTGCTAGTTTGAGAACCAATTATGGTAATAAATTTTGTAGTGCTTTTAGTCAACTTTTTTAGTTTTTTTGTGATATTTAATTATTTATTTTGCAATTTTTGGTAGTGTTTAGAATTCTAAAATATCCTCTAGAACTCCAAAAAACTATTCTTTAGTATTCTCATATGTCTTCTCCATACATCTCTACAATTTTATTAACCATGTTAAGTTCATCTTAACATTTGTTAGTTCTAACCTTGATAGCTCATCTTTAACTCTTTAAAGTTATTTATCTTCTCCATAATATGTTATTCTTCTTCTTCAATCTTCAAGAGTATATGAAAAAATAACTTTTACCTCCATTCTTTAAGGTGGGCTTTAGCTCTCTTTAACTTGAAAGCTCAAGCCCACTTTCTTACCCTAGAATTTAGAAGACTCCAATGTTAAGCAAACAACTAGAGAGAATTCTATGCTTTTAATCCAAGTTCTTTGCAGTCTAAGTTTCTTAGATTTAATTGCTTTAGGAGAAATGATCAATTATAGGGGTTGTTAAAATAAGAACTTGTTCATATGTTGAGCCAGTATGTTAGGAAGGCTTTGAGCAAATCATGATTCAATAGTGCTCTACCCACAAGAGTGACCTTTATATCTTTGCACTTTAGTAAAGACATTTGAGTGTCCTTTCTATTTAGGAAAGACAAATTACCTTCATCATCAATCTTAAACCCATCCAAAGATCTATTTTATTAATAAAAGAGTTGTTAGCATACACAAAATAGTAACACATCATTTACGTATGACGACGTGAAGAAAATATTCTTAATTTTCAACTTCTAACATTGTAAGTATTGTAACTAAAACACCTATACTTTGTTAGAAATATTGCTTCACAATCGTAAAATCTTAGTCACCTACAAAGAATGTCAATTTCTCTATTAGTTGCAAAGCATTTGATCACCAGAATTAACTTAATTTTGTGTAATGTGGCCATGTTATTAAGCATCAAGATATTATAACACTAACTACAACCTTTATGTTGAAAAGTAGGACATTATTAATTACAATCTATAGAGCTTATATTTTTAGATTCCATTTAGTGAATTTTATTATTGACTTGTTATTATAAACCACAATGAAGCTACTCGAGTCTATCATATGAGCTTAAGAGTCTATTCTTTTTTCGAGAGATCTTTATTCGAGAGTTTCAGAGATTGAATGTCTACTTAATGTTTAAGCTAAATGTCATTCTTATGCTTCAAATTAGATTGATATTTCTTTACTCATACTTTACAATTGCTAAATAAATTTGGTAATGTCGTCGTTGAATAAATTATTCATAGTACAATTATGTTTTTTATTTTGCTGATGTTGTGTGATGTAGAGGGGTGTTGATGTTGATTTCTACATTTATGTCTACCAAAGTTTGAAGTTTCACATAGCTTATTACTTCACTAATTGCAATTGTCTCATGTTCTTCGTTTCTTACATATAAGAGTTTAGAACTTTTTGCTTGCTTGCATTGGACAATTGAGAATCCTTGCTTACATATGCTTCAATAATATTTGGGAAAATTTTCATCGCTTCAATTTTTTTGTAATTCGTTGTTGCACTAAATCTTTCTAGAGATTAGAATATATGAAGGAATACTTTTAACAAGATTGAAAAAAATGAACATAAGAGCCCATTGGACCTTGTTAAGTTTATTGTCATGGCATTCCTTTTAATGACTTCTTAACTATTAACATGATTTAGAATAGGGCCTACTTGTTGACCAAGTTGTTAGAAGGTGCTCTAATGAGATCCCCACTAGAGCTTACAAAGTTTTAGTATTTAGCCAAAACTTTGGAACCATTTGAGGCCCCTTATTTAAAAGAGTGCAATTATCCAAATATTGTGCATCCAACATCAAATAATTTCCAATTCTAGTGAAAATCTCAGGTGCATATGCTTATCTCTTTGCGATAGATTCAATGATGTCAATTGTTTTGAATTGTATTCTCATCCAATTGTAAATGTTTCCTATTAGAGTGAGTTTGAAGGGAGAAACCTTTTTAGAGGCATCATCATCATCAGACGTGACCTTTTGTTCACACTTTAAAAAAGACATTAGCATAATCAGGATTTGTGAGGATTAAAACTTTCCCATATTCAACATAAAAGAAGGAACACGAGGCTAATGCACACATGGGACATACCCAGTAAAGGAGACCAGCATACCTACAAGAAAATGCTCCTCCATGTTATTAACTCTTCATTTCAAATATCAACTTGTTTTGCTTATGATTCATTAAGTTCCATTTAATTTACTCATTTTAGTTCATTAGAGTTTTGTACATTCACCTTGAGCAAATGAGCTCTTTTCATGAGGTCAAGAGTATCCCAAAAAGGGAGTGGATGAATTATTTCAATTTCTTAGAAAAATATTTTAAGAAAATGTTTAAAACAATTTGTGATAAGCTTAAACATATATCTAAAAGTAATTTTGTGAATATTTTAATTTTAATTTTTGTTTAATATTTATTTTTTAAGGAAATTATGTAAGAGGAAGGGAACAAAAATTTTAAAGTATACTTAAGCATTGTTGAAGTTATTCAGTCTAAAATAAATCCTACATCCACTCCTAGAAAAAACATGGCATAAAAAAATAATCTATATAGGTCTTTTTTTTCAAAAAAATAGGTATGCTAAACACTCACAATAATTAAATAGAAAAAACATAGGCTGTAAAGGACTTATAATGAAGTAAAATTTGAAAGACGAGGAAAGAAAAGTGGCAATTAAATCTGTGTAAAGTAATTCATATGCTTGACGAATGCTCAATACACAACACATATTTTAATTTCAAATAGAGAAAAGGGAAATGAGAGCTTTGTTGTTTTTAAGAAGGAAGATCAAATTGGTGAAGGACACAACGTACAGAGGAAACAATGAGCACTTGCTATTAATGGCTTTAATTTCATTATTCAAAATTCTTTTTTTAATTTTATGAAATTTCATTAATTTATTTTGATCAATAATTACCTAAATTATAAATATTTCTTAATGGCTAAAAGTATTTAACAAACAAACCATTTGTTGTTTTCAATAAATAGACGTTTTTAAATTAAAAATTTAATGTTATTTAAATAAAATTTATAATAACTAGTAAATATTGATCAAAATAGAGATTTCATATGAGCAACATGATTAAAATAATCTTTGAACTTTTGATTGTGAAAATTTTCGAAATTGCCAATTAAGAATAAACTTTTTTTGTTTAGAAATTTTGATTTCATATGAATGGCTAATTTTGAATTATGAAATAATGAATAGATTGAATTTTACTTGAAAATTAAACGAGGGCCATGTAATTGTTTGATGGAGAGATTAGACAATTAGTAGAATTATCACATAAAAAGGCAATTGTGGAAATGATCATTCGATTGTAAAATAACATGATTAGATAGCTCACATCACTATGGTAATTGATAAGTTAGCTATAAGAGAAAAACTTTTATTTTTTGTCCCAAATGAGGTATTTGCTCTTATTTTTTTCTCCTTATAAGGCACTTCTTTTGTTTCAAAATTAGTTTGAATTCATGATTAATGTTATCAAGTTTATTCATGACTTAGTCACTACACCTCCAATAACATGATTAATTGATTTATGAATGCAGCATGTAGTGCGTTGATTCAAAATACTTCCATCTATGTTTAGGAGTGTTGCCTCGATCTTATTATTGTAGCGAACTGGTTTGACATTGATGCCCCATGTTTAGAAATTATTTAATAGGTTTTCATAAGTTAAATTTAGCTTAATTAGTTTTTTATTTTTTAAATTTAATTAATTCTTATATAAAAGAAAATTGACAAAAGTTAACAAAAATGATTCTTTAGATGATCATGATGTTATTATTAAAGGTACAAAAATTATAATATTTTTTTAAGTTGATTAATATAAATTTAAATTTAATTTTTATAGCTTGCATAGATGTTTTAAATTAAGCTAACATTCTAAACAAAAAAAAATAGAATGTACTTAAAATTTTATTCAAAATTATTTTTTGTACTGTTAGTTCAGCTAAAATGATTTTCATGAGATTTGATATTTACTACACTTCTTCTTTAACAACTTTCATGAAGAAACACATTAGCTATCAAATAAAGCATCATGGTTAGGTGTCATCATCATAAAATAAAACTTATAAAACTTCTCAACATCTTTTTAAACGTCCTCTACATCACTTATCTAAACAAAAAATACCCAAGCTTTATGATTATGTTAAAACCTCACATAATTAGGTTATTATCATCAAAACATTTTTTATCATCTAAGAGGCCATCAGGATAACAACATTCACCTTTTTATAATATAAAAGTATACCTTTAAAAGTAAAATAAACTTCCATTATTTATATTGAATTGATCATATAGCTACTTTTTGTCAATAAAAAATATTGAATTATACACACACACACACATACACAAGGACAAACAGACAAACACACACACACAAACATAATCACACACACTCTCAAATTATCATACATTATCGAACTTAATTTTCTTAAAAGAAAAACATGAGTGCAACCAAATTATAAAGACACATATTATCATATTATAACTGTAGTTCCAAGAAAAAAATTACCACAACAAGAATCCAATAATTTTTGTCATCCACAAGACAAAAAAGGGGAAACTGTCTACAAAATCATTAAAATCACTCAATTTTAATGTAATTTGAGGAAATGTCTTGAATAACTACAAAAGTCTGATAGGAAAAAATAACTAGTAAGAAAAAACTCTAACACAATCAAATACAATCATATTTCTAATAAATAAGAATTGATCAGAAATAAGTGTCAAATCTATTATTATTGATGATGAAATAAATATCTTAAATTATTCAACTAATTCATTAACTCTGATAATCTGTAGCTCGAGTCTTACTCAAATTTTAACATCTTGATCTTGCTATAATTGGGAGAGCTAAGTGGCTCAATAGGGAATCTTTGAGCCATACTATAAAAGTACTTATTTACTAATAAGAATTGTGAATGTAACAATAGAATAAATGTCATGAATTAATGACATTAGTTTCTAACTAACAAAAGATTATCAAGTTCTACTAAAAAATTCAAGATGTATTTATTTACTCTATGACTAACCAGATACAAAGCATTTACTTCATAATATAATACAAATTTTTATACATAAAAATCATGAAAAGACTTGTCACTTCTTTCAAATAATGCAATGCAACATTCAACTTAGTAATGATAATCACATGGCATCCATGTAAGATCTTAACACTCTTAATGAACCACAATTTGTCCCCAATATAAAAAAGCACACCATGAGATTTCTTATGGAATGAAATATGTGATTGTTTCCTTCTCAAACTATTCATATAATGCCTTCCTACAAATTCCAAAGTTTCATACCATGAAATTTAACACTCCAATTATAGGCTTAACCATTTACATTTAACTAACACCAACCAAGGGAGTAGGGTGCCTAACATGTATATCTCCATAATTAGTGTCAATAATTTAGGATCCATTATATCTAAATGGCTTACGTTTATCCTAATTCAGTTATCCAGAAGTTCTTAACCCATTTTTTTATATTTAATCTTGCCAACTTTTTGTTTTAGATCTTACTTATCTAAGTTAACCATGGAGTTCGTAATGGCTTAACATTTACCCTTAGGTTATATATTTAACTTGTGGTTAGTACAACTAAGTCTCAATTGACAAATGTACACTTATGATCCCAAGGAAATCTATAATCATTGTAACCATTATAAGGCCTGTCCTATGCCTTGACATTTTCCTCATATCACCATTAAGAGTGTCATCATGTGTGTAAGGAGCCTAAATAAAATTATTTGTGGTCTTACCCAAGTAACCTATTCAATCCCAGGTGAAGCTAACGTCTTTCCCATATTACTTACATGGCCAAACCTAGCACAACCTTATATCCTATTCCTAGCACTTCCACGTTGTTGCAAGGTCTTGCATGAGAGCCTCGCTAACTAAAGTTTAATTTGCATTATGCATAAAGATTCACTAATGGTATTTTGTGAGCTTTTCATAATGACCTTTTGGTATAGCTTCCTTTTTTGTCGATTGTTTTTGTGCCTTTGAACATGATTCCCAAGCTACATGTATCTTACATGTTCAAAACCAAGCACCTCAAAGTTACAATTTGACTATGCTAAACTTTATGAATTATCCATAGAACCTTTTCCATAATGTCTAACCTTAACCTTAATAGTTTTAGCTATAACCAAACTCTTTAGTTGTTAATCGTATCTTTACTTAACCTATCTTTCTTCTAAGTCCTTACGTTGAGTACTTTAAGGCTTTCTAACAAGCAACCAAGAACCACACGCACCTTAGAATCTACATTAGTTGTCTTGAGGTCTGAACCAATCCCCCGTGTAGCTTAGCTAAGTCCATGGTTCCATGCTTCACAAGTAGACCCTAAACAAATAAATGGTTGGTTGCAACATCATCTAGTGTTTTTTTTATTTATTTCAAAGTGCCTTTAAATTATTTATTACTTAATCTATGATATAATGTATATCACATTACTTTTCATATATTTTTTTATCAATGATTTTAGCAATAAAGTACACATTTATACCATGTCGTGCTATCAACTAAACTAGTGAGTAATTTCAGGCACAATCATAATGCCCCACATCGAAAATACATTTCAATCAACATGTCTATAAGAAACATATACAATAAAGTCAAAATTTTATTTATTTCTTAATTTATTATGGCACAAAACTCTTTGTCTATTCAAGCATTAATTGAGAAGTAAATATTACATTCAACTTATTTTATCAAACATTAATTCTTCTTAGAAAGAAGAAGAATTATGCTAAGGATCCTAACTCTTAGTGTCATGTAATAAGAAAATAAGGCCATTATGTCTAGATTTTGGCGGTTATATTCAATAAACTTTTTTCTTGATGATTTGTCATTTTTTAACAATTATCATGATAATCTATGCTTAGTGCTTAAATACTTAACAAGCCAAGATAGATAACCAACAAGGCATAAAATTTAGCATGATTTTCACTTATTTAAAATGGTGATGTCTATGTTAATAAGTGCTTTACATCAGCAAATTGCTATTTTAATATCATATTCCATATATATTTGTGAGCAAAGCCAAACAAGTAATATGTGACCATGTAATTTTCTTTGCTTTCACAAGCATAAATGTAATATGCATTTTTTATAGCTATACTAGAAACACTACATACAAAAATGTGAAATTTGGACATTCATATACTAAATAATTTTCCTTTAGTTTAGAGAAGAAGGAATTTCCTCCTTCTTGAACACATTTCTTGAAAAACAATGACAAATTATTCTCACAATAATTTACTAAGGTTCCATAGACTTTTTCTCAATGGAATTCCTTTTTATATTTGCTTAGATATTGGATAAATTTATTACATAAAGTCAGGTGTTATCCTACCTCAAAAGGTTGTGTAGAAGGCTTCTATTTTGTAAGATCTTTTCTTACTTAAAAGCTTTAACCCTCCTACTTCCTCATATTTTATCTCATTTTTTACTTGGTATCCTCTAAATTGGCACCTCAAAATCTCCATTTTATAGTTAATTTTTTTAAATTAGAAGCACATCTTAATGGCTTATGTAGCCCTAGCCATACCACCTTAAACAAGTAATTTACTTTATGATAAACTAGTTTTGGATTGGAGTAGCCACAATTCACTATGTCAAATTAACCCTCTTTTAATTACAACTCTCTTGGTCTTCTACATGAATCTCCTTAAATTAAAGAATCCATGTACCCCTTTTTGTATTATGTACAAAGCTCCTTAAATTTAAGAATTGATGTAAGATATGGTAATCAATTCTTCTTAGATTCATTTGTTCTTTTAATACTTATAAATGCATCATATCTAAAAGATTTTTTAATCCTTCTTTCATTAACCACCAACTCTTAATATTTAAGAACCCTATCCATATCTTATCTAGCATTCTTAGTACGATAGAAATATGGCTAAAAGAAAAGTTAATAATATAAATAAACATATAAGCTCATTTTTAATAAATAAGCCTAATCGAGATTCATGTGTTACAACTCAAGTCTTGCATTTCTACAATGCTTCCAATTTTAGGATTTAGATTTTCAAAATCTTTGATGATCACAAAAATAATACGAATTGTATATGTTAAAAAGTATGTCTTGATTAATAAATAATTTTGTCATAATAAGCACAATAAAATTAACAAAAACTAAACTATATAACTAATTTATTTAAAATGAAAAATGTTTAAATTTTATTACATAACAAGTAAATAAGTAGTTTAAGAATCAAACAATAGGATCCTAAGCTCATCCTCAATAAAAATTTTAATAGATTTGAAAAATGATTAAGACCGTCACTATTAGATGTTTGGGTTTTAGGATAAGTAACATGACCAAATTGCCCTAAATAACTTGGAACTATTGTACTCAATGATGATTTGTGGTAACAAATCTGACTTTGATCTTTTGTTTGCATGTTCATGGATAACTAAAAAACTTTCCATACCAATTTAAACTCTTTTAAGTTATTTTCATCATTTTTTTGTAATGATGTATATTAATTATAAAATATTCTTAATAAAAAAAACCTTAAATTATTTATAATTTTTTAATATTTTATGTAATTATATATTTCTTATGACTATAAACTTTTTTTTTTCATAACTTAAGTCACATTTAATTTATTTTTTAATATTTGTTACTTTTCTTTTCTGTTTATCAAAATTTTTAATTTGAAGTATTTTATAAAACACCATTTTGGAAAATTTAATTGAACAATATTTCCTACATTTTAAAATATTTGAATTTTTTTCATCATTTCAAACATTTTAATTTTTATATGTTTTTTATTTTTTACATTTTTGTATTTCACCAATTTTGAAGGTTACATCAACTAATTTTTGATATATGATGTATATATATTGTGATCATTTGAAATTACCAATAATCTCTATTTCTTATTCATGCATTATAAAACTTTTTTTTGCTTAAAGTCCTTTCAAAATTTTTTTTAATTTGAATGTTTCTTTTTTACTTTAAATTTCCACTCTTACATTTTTAATATTGAAATACTTTCAAAGCTCACATTACTATGAATTAATTTTAACAATAAAAATATTTATATGTTAAAAATTAATCTTAACAAGTAATTAAAATAAAAAGTAAAATTGTTAGAAAAATTGAAAGAACATAATAAAAAATAATTTAAAACTATAACTAAATAAGTAAATGAAAAACTACAAGACATTGACAATGTAAGAAAATATGAAACACAAATTTGATTATTTCATAAAGGTAAGCAATAAATAAGATGTATAATGAAAGGCAAATTTTACGTACATAAAAATGTAAATATATGAAAAATAATATGATTATTATAATGAAATATATGAATTATTCATGCAAAATAATATAAAATGTTTTTCATGATGTTTGAAATTAAACGTGCTTAATGTTACTAATAAAAAATGTTCAAAATTACAAAAAAAAATAAAAATCATGATATTAGTGTACTTAAAATATTAAAAGTTGTGTACAACATATTTATTAAAATTATTTTCATCATATAAAGCAAAATAAGTTTGAAAGGAAAAGGTGCAAACTATTAATTTATTTTAAACAATAAAATTTTGTAATATAACTGCACGAAACTTTAAATAAATACTATAAGTACGAAACAAAAGCCATTCCCTTATAAAATTGATTTTGTTGGATATGCATAACGCTTATGAGTCTTGTCAATACTAACAAGTATACAAAGAGATGTATAAAACAATTAGTACATGATTCACAAGAGTGAAAAATATGTTTAAAAATATAGATTGATCTGGATGATGATTTAGATATTCAAAATAGGCATGAATATTAGGTAATACATAAGAATATAATAATGGATCATAACAAGTGATATATTAAAGCAAAAGAACTAAGGCGACTATTTTTTGATAAAATTAATATTTTTTAGAACTTTTATAATTTATTATATTAGTTATGTTGAATACTTGTTTCTTAAACAATATTTTGGTGATGAAAAAATCATTATACTATTTATTAATTATTTTATTAAATTTTTCAAATCATGTATATAAAAATCCAGTAGATCAATCTATTATAGAGATTAATCAATTTATTCTAGAGCTCCTATTGTAGTAATTTCCTATCAAGAGCATGTCTTTTACATCGTACTTTGGGTTAGAATTATTAAACCATTCACTTGGTACTCATATGACATATAAGTTTATTTTCATCCTACTCACGATAAGCGGCATTACTTTCCATAACCTTTGTATGTAATGAAATGTCAATCTCTGTTCGTAAGAGTTAGTGAAGCATATGGATAAATAATAATGAATATTTAAAATCTAAATAGCTTAATTAACCATAGGTTTAATATTAAACTAATGAGAATTGAAATCAATTTGACAAAAAAGTATTGAATTAAATATGTTTATAAGACAAGTAATTACATGCCCTTTAACATGATAATTAGAAAGTTGAACACCGATTATTATGGTTTATTTGATGATAATACCTAATTATTTATAATAAATTTTGTTAAGGGAATTTTAAGATTTTGGATAGTAGAGGTTTATGTTAGTCGAAGAATCTTCATAAGAGAAAATGTTATGTCTTATGAAGATTATATTCATTAGAGTGACTGATTATAAAGAGACTTATTTTGAATTCAATTTTAAATTTTCACTTTTGTTTTTATTAAAATATTAAGAATTATTGATATTATTTTAAACAAGGTGTATAAATTAAACTTCAACATAACTATAATTTTTTTAAATTAATTTTCTTAAGAAATAATGGACTCCAAATTTTGTGGTTTTTTTAAAAACCATCATACCTTGATCACATCATTGATAGCCTCTTTCCAAAGATGCAAAAAGTAATTAAGAAAAAAGGGCTTTTTATAACAAACTTAAGCCTAAGCTTTCCTAAGTATAGAGTTAAGGTTTGACTCTTGAAGCCATATTCCACACTATCTTGTCATAGAATCACTCTTAGACCTATTATTTGGTTGTTAGTATGAAGGTGATCTTTGAAGCAAACCAAGGGATAGCCAATCTCATATTTTTGACCAATAGTGTATGCAAAATAAAGCATATGTACAACTATCTCATGGGCGAATAAACAATGTGTTTCAAAAATTTCCAATTCATTTTGCATATATCACCTTAAAAATGTTGAAGACGATGTGCACTATTTGATTTTGTGGAAACATTAAATCATCCAAAATTCATTTGCCTTTCTAAAACATGATGATCCAGATCTGTTGCTTGATTGCACAATTTTTGTGATTAAAATTTCAAATATTAATTCATCCTTCAAAAATGTATGAATTTAAATCCAATTGTTTAGTCATGTAATTTTCAAGTTTGAAAGGTCAAAATTTCATTCCATTTCTAAATTTCAGAGATTTAAATCTACCTAATTATTGTATTTTTATATTATAATTTTGTAGATTAAAATCAAGAACGCATCAATTATTTACCTTGATTCATTCAAATATGTTTTTGGTTTAATAGTTCACATAAAATCTATCACGTGCCTACCATTTACCTTTTACTGGCAAAATAACTTTTTTATCTAACAATCTATATTAAAATCAATCATGCAGCTTATATTTACCTTGATGTATCCTAAACTTGGAAAGTCTTGATTACATTCGATGGATTGTTATTGTCGTTTTATAAACACTGAGTACATTCGATTTATTATAAACTACTATTGTTGAATAATTATTGAATTCGTGGAATTCTACACAAAATAAATTATATAAATGTTTGGTAACTATTTTTAGTTATAACATTTTTTTAAATAATATATTTTTAATACAAAAATGTTTTTTGAGAAAATGAAGAATTTGTTGAAGCTACCAAATTGAAGTGTTAACACTATTTTAACTATTATATCTATTCATCGTTTCCCACATTCTTTGAACTCTCGACTCTCTTATCTTCTCTAACAAGAAAATTTTTTATTCTTTTATTCCTTACATCATTCAAGTAAAAGCATAATACATTTATATTTGTTTATAAGATTCTATCAAACATATGATTATTATAACCATCAAATTCAAATGTGTTGCAATTTTTTCTAATTCTTTTATCTCATTGAAATATTGTTACAACCCATTTATCTTATTTTATTTTGTGAGTGTAGTCTATTTGTGAATGGCTTATACTAATTAGTTTGATTTTTTGTTTGTCCTTTGTTGAGGCTTCAAGTAAGCATCAATTTGTGCTGAGTCATAAAAAAGTGATATAATTTTTTATTATTTCTAAACTTCTTAATTTTAGTTTTTTCCTTATAATTTAAATAAAATTAATTTATTACAAAAAATTAAAATTTGCAAAAGTTATTAACAAATATTTTTGGATCTTAATAGGAAACATAAAATAGTTACTTTGTAATATATTTTTAAAAAATTTTATTTCAAAAGTCTATTTTTATTTTTAAACATTCATCTCTTTTGGTAAAGCACACTTCAACTAGCATCAAAACAATGCCTGTTTCTAGTGAGAAGAAAATCTTGAGAGGGAATAATGACTCAAAATGATACTTTACTTTGTTTTGATGAAAGTGCATCTTCTAAAAGTCGTCACTTTTTTTTGAAATAAATCCCTATTGTAAGAGTAGGATTGCCACATATTTCATGGTAGTAGTAAGGAATTATTGGGGGTACAACAAATTTTGTTCAAATTTCATTTCTAAAAGAGTTCAAAAGGTGTACCAAAGCACCTAAAATGAAGGAGATTCTCGTGTGCTTTAATTGTTTTGATATTCCTATTGACAGAAGAAGGAGGGCTTCAATTTCAATTAGGTTTGGTCAACCTCATGATTCCTAACTATCTACTTTTCATTCATTCTTAGCCCATCAAAATGATAGAGTTAATGCGATTTGCTCTCTTTTTGCTAACCTGATTGGGGGGTTCCATTCCCAGATGCCCATGGCAATTGAAATAATGTGTACTTTATGACTTGTCAAAACATTCCAATGATTACCTTTTGAAATAAATGGCAAGTTCTATCAAATTTTGCACTTTAATTGAATTAATGAAAGTTTTGTCAACTATCTAAACATCTGGGTAAGAATCAATAAATTCTTTTTGGGAAAAATACATCGTTCCTAAAGCACAAGGTAGAAGTAACATAGAAAGGTACATTTGTTGTTAAATAATTTAAAATAAATATCTGAACACATGATTATTATTTGTTTAGAGTTATTTTCAAAGAATTTGCTAAAAAAAATTGAAAGTTATTCTAATGAAGGATTATATTAACAATTAACTTAGATAATTAGTGCTAAATATTACTTTGAATCAAATTTTTAAAAATAGAAAAAATAACAAAATAGAGTAGTGCAAAAATTAAAGTGCAAGCATAAATATTAAAAGAAAGAAAAATTATTAAAATTATTATAAATAAAAGTTTCATAACTAACAAAACCACATAAATAAGAAAACTAATGATGCATAAATTATGTGAATATTACATTGACAAAAAGTTGCATTTAAAATAAAAATTTGCATATCTTCTATTTCACAAAATAATTATACAAACGGTGCTAAAAAATAAATTTTTTATGTCAAAATAATTTTAAAGAATTATGACATTATATATTATCAAATACATATAAAACAAAAAAATATTTCTCTATTAAAAAAATTAAAACATTAAAAAAGATTTACATAATATATTAATAAAATAATTCGTTAAATACTTATGTAAATGTATGATATATCAATAAAAGTTCAAAGTAATAGAAAGAAATGATATTATTGAATAAAAATAAGGAACTACAAAATATAAAAATTATGAAGGCATTCACTATTGACAAATTTAATTTTTTTCTAAAAAGTTCATAATTATGTGAAAACAATTCATTTAAAATTAGAGCATCCTAATTTATAAAACGTAAATTTATAAATATTTTAATAAAACATAAATTTTTTTATAAAAAAAATATGAAATGCACAAAATCTTTATTATAATTGAAGATATTTTATTAATGCAAATATCATGAATGAGTGACACTAAAATAGGAACTATAATTTCTAAAAAATTATGTTAGTCTAATTAAACTTTAAATGAAATTAAAAAGGAGGAATATATATAGAATTATAAAAGACATTGATGTATTCTTCACTGATGAAAGGCAAAAGGGCATCTTATTGATTTTAAAAAAACTTTTTAGAATTAAAAATATGTAAAAAATAATTATGATAAAAGATTAACTAAAACTTTAAAAATAATGTGTATAACTTAGATCGACATGTTTAGCAAGCTTAAACTTTTAATGATGCCTTTGATGGATGTGGTGAAGGTCTATGGATATGTGAGATGGTTTTCATTTTATCAAAGTGCAACTGAATTTTATAGTTTTTTTTGCTTTACATTATTATTATTTCTTATGGATTAATTTTAGCAATTCAAATTGGATCATTAATAAGAGTGAACTGAGGGATAAATACTTTACTATCATCAATTTAAAATGTGTTTCTCAATTTTTTTTCTTAAAAAAATATTTTTCACAGTTTTGTTAGTATGATAAATGCTTTATTAATAAATTTAGTCTTTTCTATATTTCATACTATTAAGTATTTGATATTTTTAATAGTTCATAATCTATTAAATTTTTTCCAATATATGAATTTCTTCTTGCAATATTTTGAAATTTTTTAAGAAGTAATTTTTTTTTTAATTTTTTAATATTTTTTTGTGTAAATAACTTTTATTTTAATGAAATAGAAGAATTTGTTTCATTATTACTATTCATCCTTGAAATGCTTTTTCCAAGACTTTCTTACAATGTTTGGAATAACAAGACAATTTGCTATTCATATAATTTATTTTTAACAATTTTAATGTGCTATTGGTTAGTGATTTTTGAGTTCTCAAAAGTTCATATTATCTTTATTTCATTTTTACATGCCTATTTTGTTAAAAGAAAACTATTTTTTGTTTCATAATTCTAATTAATTTAAAATTTTATTTATAAGATTCAATTTTGCTTCTTTGATGGATTATTCTTCCATAATAACATGTAGCATTAATCAAACAATTACTTTTTACTAGTAGTGCAATAGATTAAATATTTAACATTTTTAATCGCTCAAAGTATTTATTATATTTATATTTCTATGAAACATTTATTAAAATTTCAATTTTCTTGGTTTAATTACTTAAATAATTTAGTTTTCACAATTATAAACAAATATTTCGTTATCAAAAACTTTTGTTTTCCATTTTATAAACAAAATTGGAAAGAAAAAAAATTTAAATTTAATTATTATGAAGCAAAACATTATATAAATTAAATTAAAAAGATAATTTAAAATTTAAAAATATTTTTATACTGCTTAAAAATCTTTTTATAATATTGGAACAAATTCAAATATGGTAATATAATAAATTATTTTAAAAATTTTAAAAACTAATTTGTAATAATTTATTTTTTTAATAATTTTAAATTTTTTACAAAAATTAAACCAAAAAAGTATTTAGGCAATATAAAATCTTTCAAAAAATTTTACTATAAATGACAAAATAATAAAAACCCATACAATATGATAAACAAAACTAAATGTTGAAATACATCTAAAAAAAGGCGTTTAAGGCTTAATAATGTCATTATGAGAATAAAAGAAAAAACATAACAAAATAGAAATAAAGAGTAAAATGGCATAGTAGTTTTTAAAACAAATTTTTTCTCCAAAAATTTCTAAATAATGCTTGTATAAAGGAGTAATAAAACAAACATTTAAAAAATTACATATAAGTAGCTTTTTTAAAAGTTAGAGTTATAGTGAGGTAATTAAAAATATTTCTATGCCAAAATGGCATGAATAAGGCAAAGTAAATAAAATACTTTAAAGTAATCATTCTTACATGCATTATGCATCAGTTTGAAATTTTGTCAGTAATATATTAACATAAAAAAGTTAGTACTAACATAAAAGATAGCAACAAATTTATATGATAATAACTTTGTGCATAATTATCAATAGAATAACTTTTAATTAAAGAAACGTCAAACATGATTCTTAATGAACATAAAACGATATAACAAAAAAACGATAACTGTACAACAAAATATTTCAATTACTTAAAAGAATTGAGAGTTACAAATCAATAACAAGTATCTATACAAATAAATAAATTACAAAAGAGCATCATTAACAGGAAACTATAAAATAATTAATTATTTGAAATGTAGATCAATATATTAAACAAAAACATTTCATACAATAAATTTTATGATATGAAAACTATATCTTGCATGATAAAATATGATTTTTTAGTAGTGCAACATTTCTAAATGCCACTTTTGTGAGAAACATTGGAAAGTTTGTTAAAACTAAATCAAACATAATATAAAGATATTAATGCAACTAGAACTAGTTAAAAAGAATAACAATTAATAAATGCAATAAATTGCTTTACACTCAAATATCATTTTTTTAACATGATAAAGTACAAGAATAGAAATTATTTTCTAAAAAAAGTTGAATAGTAATAATAATAATACATATAATAAAAATGTAGCAAATTAATAAAAACCATTAAAATGCTAATTTGACCAATACTTTTGAAGATGAAAAGAATTATGTAAATTTGAATGAAAAAATATTTTTAATTTAAGAAAATTTAAAATAATTAATATTGCATACAATAAGCTATTCTTTCGAGAAAATTTAAAATCTAGAAAAAGGAATGGTAAATACCTTGAAAAAATAATAAAATTTTCAATCTAGTATTCTCAAAACGACGAAAGTTCTTAAAACATTCAATTTTCAAAAAAAATTTTTAAAACCAAAATTTAGTTTTGTATAATATGATCTCTCCTTATCTAAAGCCCCTTTTTGCATTATCATTGCATATACTAACCCAAGATAAGCATATTATGCTCGTTCGTTTTGTATGAGACCTTTGTAGAGTGTTGCGATTTAAGAAAATTTTAAGTTTGCAATACTCAATGCAAGTTTTGAATCTATCAAGTTAAAAAGCAGTGGTAAATATCTCAACCAAAAACAATTGTTAAATTTTAATACTAGTTTTACCAAAATAGCAATTTTTTTAAAACAAAACAATTTGCAAAAAATTTGCTGTAAAACAAAAAATATTTTAAGTGCAAAAATGTGTTGACAATAACAATATTGACAATTTAGAATGTAGAAATTGTGTGATTCAAATGTAAAGCGTAACAGATTAAAATGATAGAAATTAAAATATTTATTAGAAAGTTATAACCTTTTAATGTAAATAAAAATTGCATAAATAACCAAAATATACAGTAAACAAGAAATTGAAATTTTAAATGCACTAAGAAAACCATGTAAAAAATTTTTTTATCTACATAAACAAGCTAAATTTTAATGATTAAGCATACAAAAAGTGTTTTATTGTTAACATTGCTTTTCTATAAGTATTTTATGAAAAAATATTTAGGTATCAAAAATATTGTTTGTCATTTTAATAATAACTCACTAACATGTAAAAAATTAAAATGTTGTTAATATAATGAAATAATTAAAATGTTCAGAAGTTTTAAGTAATATATTAATAAAAAAAATTTTTAAGAGTAATTATAAATAAACCTTCATAGTTCAAGTAAAAAATTGAAGATTAAAACATAAAATGTCATCAATGAAAATGTTGAAATATCTAGAAATATGAATTTTATAATACTAAATTACTTTAACATCTAAAAGGTAATATTAAGCACATAAAAAGTTTAAAAGGTCTAACAAATAAAAAATAGTTTTAAAAGCAAGGAATCTTAAGGCAAACAAGGATACTAGTCAACTAGATATATGTTTTATGAAAAATATGAGCAATAATTGTTATAACATAATCAAATATTTTTCTCTTAAGTAAGCTATTTAAGAGGACATGACATTAGTACAATTGGGACTAGTTCAACTTTAAGTTAAATGTGAACATGCATGTTAGTCAATTAGATCTTGCCACCTATTAGAAAAGTGAAACTCAAGGTGCATAAAAAGTTGTATGAAGGAGTGAACTATAGCTATAGGAATCATTTGGCACTAGAATGGTAAAATATAAAAAGTTATTACCTAATTAGAAGGCCATTGCACTATTTTGGAAGAAATTTTATTTTCTATCACCAAAGGCCTCAAAGACTGAATGATAGTAGGCATATTATGCTACTGATTGAATTATATTACATCACATATCTTAGAATGATCAAAATCTCCAAAAACATTATTTAAAGCAAAAAAACACTTAAAAACTTAAGCAAGTGTTCAAAGGAATTAATGTGGATTGGCATTTCATTTATAATGTAGGTCACTATAGAGTCAAATAAAATTACAAAAATAGTTGATCAATTTGATAACAAAAAGACATGAGATTGTTATAGTATTACATTACAAGATGGGGCCATTTTGAAAGTCAATAAAACTCAATTAAGACACCCTCACAAAAAGCAAAATGCATAAAGTTTGATTTCTTTTCACGTCAAAAGTTTTGCAATTGTGACCATAAAAATCTTGTTAGATAACTTTTCAGTTACTCGTTTCCCTTTGCAAGGTAGTTTAACCACATTGTGCAGATGTACTATATTATCATTTCTTGACAACTAAGCCCAAATAAATAGCATTTACAATAATACATCATCAAACTTGAACGATTATCACTTCATTCTTTTACTACATAATGATGGCACTGTTTATAAAAGGTTCACATAAAAATGAGTTGGTGCAATCTATTTCATACTTTTCCATGAACAAATTTATTAGATTATTAATGATTACTAAACTTGGGGAAACACTTCGCACCATCTCAGCCTTTTTTTGTAAATATTATTACACAATTTTCATAGCTGCATCATGCACTACGTCTTATAAACGTTCATGTATGGTTAAGGAACCTCAACTGTGCTATATTGTGTGATGCCACTTTGGGTTTTACTTTCTGAAGTTTTAATATATAGCAACTCCATTTTTGAAAAAGTTTTTATCATCTTGTTTTAATAATACATATGATTGGTATGGGGATGACTTATCTAATTAGTAGATCATCATCTCTCTTATTCATTTTATGTTTTAGGTTGATATTATGAAAGGCCTTGAGTCTTCATTACTAATTGTATTTAGCATCATTCATTCTAGATTAATAATGAGTCAAATTTGATTGTTTCTATGCTTCATTGTCTTAAGAGTGTTTTTTTTATTGTATCACTTTACTATACAGACTTCCTTCCCTTTATTTACAATTTCATATTTGTCCCTTTCTTTAAAGAGGTAATTTGTTATTTGTAAAAAATTTCTTTTGACAAGTTATGATTTATTATAGAAATTAAAATTTTTAACAATGTTATAGCTTATTACTAATTACATTTTATTAATATTTAATTATTACAATATGCTCATTATTTTTATTTATTAATAGATATTTTTTAATTAATTTAGTGCAAAATCTTAGAGGAATTTAATAAAATATTGGAAACCTTTCTAAGTATCATTTTATAACCTAAAAGTATGACAATATAATAAAATTTTGTTACTATGAAAAAGTGAAAATCATATTGTAAAATTATAGTAGGCATATTATAAAAAATTTTATGATATCTCAAGTTAGAGTTTAGTCAGCAAGAGAATATTGCCAAATAGGTTAATTAAAATTAAAGTATATTAAGAAAATAAAAAATAAAAATATTATATCTTTTTGTAATGTTGAAATATTATATGAGCAGGTATTTCATGAGAAAAATATTCTATTAAAAAAATTTTAAAAATAAAATAAATATTTAAAAAATTAAATAATAATTTCATAGTAACATAAGTGTTGATAAAATCTTTATGGACCCATTAAACATAACAAAAAAAAATAAAAAATAAAAATTTAAAATGTTTTAAATATTAAAATGTTTGTTTAAGAAATGTTACAACGTATTGTCTTAATAAATATTATGAATGATGTAGTGAAAACAAAAATGGTTAACAGTAATAAAAAAAAAATTAAAGATTGCAGTAAAATAAAGGATCAAAATGATGATTCATTAAAAGATAAAGACTATGCACATGACAAAGTATGCATAAGTTTTTTGTAAATTAAACTAAGGTAAATGTAAGATTATCAACATACGTAAATGTAAAAAGAAAAAGATTGTGAGAAGATTTTAAATAATATATATTAAATAAATTTTTTATTATAATTATAAGTATTTCAAATTTTTAAAAAATAATTATATTATTATCATAATTAAACTTATTCAATATATCTTCAAAAATTATAATAATAACCTAAATAAAAAAAATGCCAAAATACATATGAAAGTATAAATATTTGGAAAAGAAAAGAAAAGAAAATATTGCCAAGAAAATGAAAATAATTAAATGTTCAAAATGTCCAGCATATTAGTCAAATATTAAATTTTCTTTGAAACATAAGGTATTCTATTGTCAAATATTGTTGCTGAACATAATAGTTTCTAATTTAAAAAATATATCAATTATACATGTTGATTTAAAAATTTTGAAGATTTTTTAATACTTAATTTTTTTACTATGTCAATTATTTTATTATACTTTGTCATGAAAGTTTGATACAATAAAATTGTTGAACTAAATTTTAAAGGAATGAAAGTTCTCAAATAACTTGCATTAAAATGGTAACAAAAGGTTCTTAATATTTTAGAATTTTAATCCTATTTTCATTATAACAAATAATTCTTTGAGCTTTATTGCCATTATAACACCTCACTATTACATTTATCAATTGATTGAAATTTGAATACATTATTCAAACAAAAATTGCAAAAAATTAATAATCAACTTATGCATTTAACAAGTCTAACTATTTCATTTGAGTTTTGTCATGTTCATACATGATGCATAAAATGTTACTGAAAAACAAAGTGAGCTATCATAATTATTTAATAAGAAATGTCTTAACATTCATAAATGAAAGATAATTTATTTTTAGATTATCTTTATTATGTTATATTTATTTTTGTTAATATGCAAAAACTTTTTTAGTGTGAAATATGTTTTGCATATCATCTTTAAAAGTTTTAAATATTGATTTGATGATTATTGAATATTTGATGAGAATCTAACAATCAACCAAGAAAAAGCTCACAAAAATATTAGAGCTTCTAATACTCTTGTTCGACCTTTTAATCTCTTATTACATGGGATATGGGCAATCTTAGCTCCATCTAATGAAGACTTCATCTATTTCCTTAATAGCAAACAAATATTCTAATCACTTGATTAGATAATTAGATCTACACTTACTATTTTTCACTCATATGTCTTAAGAATTTATTCAAAAAAAATTTAAAGAACTTGTTGGGCAAGTCGTTTCTATATCAATTCAATATTTTTTTAATCTAGCATTTGCTAATAGTTTTCTTACTATTTGTTGCAATTTAGTTATCAAAATGTTTTTACTAATTAAAGCAATATTATTGCCATTACATTCTTATTAATTTATTATTCCATCTTTAAGGTTTTCCCCTTCTTTTTCAAGTAATTTTACACCATTATCCCACTAGTCTTTTATATATAAATAAAAAAAATTAAAAAATGCATTCTCAAAATTTAATTTTAAATTAGGTACAAACCATTATGCAGTTGTCACAAACATGCCAAACTTGATGTAGAAAGAGCACATAACAATATATAATAGGAAAAATTTCAATTAAAAGATAGAAAATTTTAATGCTTTTAAGCATGTGTGTTACACAAATGCAAATTATTAACATAAATGTGACATTATTAAAAATGTTAAATAAAAATAATGAAGACATTGAGTTACTTGAAATGCTTAACTCTTTATGTATAAAAGCAAATAGAAGATTTTTTTTGGAAATTTTAACTAATAAATGTAACAACATAAGGAAAAATAAATTCAAAATAAGTCATTAACATAAAGTTAATAATAAAAAAGTTATTATATAACATGATAAAATAAACAACTAATTAGTAGAACATTACAGATCACATTTACAATAAAAGATTGTTCAACTATAAAAAAATAAATAGCAAATGATTCACAGAATATCTTAGGACAATTACATGTATAAAATATTAAATATTTTTTAAAAATAATAAGATTATTGAACATTTATTATGGATAAAAAGATTTACATTAAATTTAAATAACGTATCATTAATAAAGATGCAGCAATAGAAACTATTAAATGAAAAAACAAACTTCGCAATAGCAAAAGAATATCTATGATAAAAAAAATAAATTATATTCTATAGGATTTACATACAGATGGATCTAAAGTTTTTTTATTGATGGTTTGAACAATGTAGTATGTCATAAATTATAACCCAATATAGAAAAGTTTAAAATCATTGTGATTATCAACAATTTATTAATATTTATAGATAAGAATACTAATTTTCTTGAAAATAATAAAACATAAATTTCTTTATAATAACGATCAAATCTACAAATTGTTAAAAAAATTTTAATGATTTCACAAAAAAAAATCAAATGAAAAAAAATTGTTTTTGAAAATTAATAAATAATCTAAAGTGTTTAATATATATATATATATATATGTACATCTTAAACTGTTGTGTAAACAAGATTGTATATATTTGTATTAAATTTTGTACAAAATAGTTAAAACAATTTGTTATTCTTTGAAATAACAAAGTCTTGATTAACGTAACAGTGTTTATAAATAAATTAAAAATTATTTAGGTATAACATTGGGAAATAGTTAACATGTGTGATTTTTATGATATAATTTTTTTATAATATAGAATAAAAAAATATTTTTTTTCTTTATATAACAAAGCTAAGTATTATGTTTGCATGATAATAACTTAAAAACCAATAACCTTTAAAAGATTTAAGAAAAAAATTATAATATTTAAAAAAATTTAATAGGAACTTTTAAAACTAATTGACCCAAAACTAGAACAACTACAATACATCTTGTGATATAACAACTAAATATTATCCTCAAAATAATATCACTTAATATCTAAGTTGATTTGGCAATCATCATGGAAAAATATATAACAAAATTAATTATAAACATAAATTTTGAATATCTCAAAAAATTTTTATTACACAAAATAAGGAAAATTATCACAATAATAATATACAACTTGGAAACAGCACTTTTAGGGTAATTTAATCTTGAAAAGCTATTACAAAATGAAAATATTAAAACACAAAATCGTTATGCCAAATATTTATCCTGAGTATAATGGAAAAAATATTTTAGGAAAAAATAAAACACTTTGAACATGAAAAGTTAGAAAATTACCATCACTATTAAATTTTTAATGGATAACAAATTAGTTTAACAATTGAACTAACAATATATCATTATAGTCAATTTTTAATAAATAAATAAATTAACATATGAATATAATAATCGATAGAAAGCACAAAATTATTGGAAATTAAAATATTAAAGCACACATCACAGTGAAAAAAATTGTTTCTTAAAATATATTGTCATGCCAAGTTTAAAGTTACCTTCAAATAAAAAAAATCATGACAAATAAAAATTAAATATTGTTGTAATAATTCTTGAACTAATAAAATGAGCCTATGGAAGAATGTTGTACTAATTCTTGAACTAATAAATAAGTTTATGAAAGAAATTGATGTGAAATTGTAATAAAAAAATAAATTAATAAAAAAAATTAATAAAAATAAATTAATAATTATTTTAAAATATTTATGAAAAAATTAATTTTTTTATAATATAAGAGTAGTAAATATTTTTAAAGAAATTATATAAGGTTTTCAGTACATCACAATAAAAAACACTACTTGTAGTTTTCTAATGCTAAATACCATAGTTATAGAAATAATACAAAAATAATTTAAAATAAAAAATTTAAATGTTAAAGACTAATATTTTATATTTTTTTGATATTTTATTGAAACTCACTTTTCTATCTGTATTAATATATTAGAAAAAATAAACTTTTTAATAAAGAAAAGGAAAAATAAATAAGTTGAGAGAAGCTATGTGCAAATTATATTTGAAAAATAAAATTACATTATGGAAAGGCAAGAAAACTTTTAAACTAAAATAAAAATCATCACGAAAAAAAAACAATAATGAGTTTTATATGATACAAAAAATAAAATAACAATTAAAAAAATATCGTTAAATGAAATGACAATAATTTTTAGTAAAAGAATATGATATATGTAACATAAAGAAAAGAAAATTTTAGGAATTATGAAAATAAAATGGGACCAATAAAATAAACAATTCTAGTCAAATATATTTTAAAAAATTAAAAGAAATAAAAGATGTTTAAAAGCACTGCTCATTTGATATATCTTTCTAAATGTGAAAGTACATCAAAATTTATTTTTATTAACATAAGAATAATAAGTCCTTTATTGGAAATATAAAATAAAAAAGGAAAAGGAAAAAAGTGTTAGCAAAATAAAACTTTATGATATAACAACTAAATATATTAGTGGCATGAAATAAAATTTCTTTAGTAATGTAATATTTCAAAATAATTTTTTACATTAAAATATTAATACAATTAATATTGTTAATAAATTTCACATTTCAAATCTTACAAAACTATGCACCATAATTTAGTTGCCATATTACACAAAACCAACACAGATGCATATCATTTTTTACAAAGATTATCTTTAGTGTTAAATTTAAAAAGAAATATAAAGAATACATTAAATTTATACAATTAATATAAAAAATTTAAAGATCATTAAAATATCTACAAATTATATTAAAAAAAAGTTTTGCTGATAATGCAAGAAAAATAAAACTCATGTTGTAAATCAAGAAATTTAGAAAGTGAAAAAGTAGAAAAGACGGCAATGTGGAAATAATTAAAAAAATAAAAATAATGTGTAAATTGATTTAAAAAAAAATATTCATAATACTTAAGTCTTAACTAATGTTTTATAATATTTAAAAAATTTAATAGTAACTTTTAAAAACAATTAACCCAAAACTAGAACTAGTACAATACATCTTGTGTTTTAATTATAAACTTAAATTTTGCGATCATCATATAAAAAATATATGACAAAATTAATTATAAACTTAAATTTTAATATCTCAAAAACCTTTTATACATAAAGTAATGAAAATTATAACAATAATAATATACAATTTGAAAACAACACTTTGAGGGTAGTTTAATCTTCAAAACGTTATTACAAATTAAAAATAATAACATAAAAAAATCCATAAAGGCAAAAACAAATTTTAGTAAAAAAAGTAAAACACTTTGAACATGAAAAGATAAAAAAAATTACCATCACTATTAAATATTTAATGGATAGTAGTTTAGCATTTGAGCTAACAAAATATCATTATAGTCAGTGTTTAATAAATAATTAAATTAATATCTAAATGTAATAATAGATAAAAAAAGCACAAAACTATTGGAATTAAAATATCAAAGCGCACATCACATTCAAGAAAATTGTTCCTAAAAAAATATTATCATGCCAAGTTTAATGTTACCTACAAACATAAAAAATTATGAGAAATAACATTTAAATAATGTTGTACTAATTTTTAAAATAATAAAATAAGTCTTTGGAAGAAATTGATGTGAAATTATAATCACAAAAAATACATTATTAAAGAAAATAAAAATAAAAAATGAATTAATAATTATTTCAAAGTATTTATGATAAAAATAAATTTATTTCTTAATATAACCATAGTAAATACTTTTAAAGAAGGTAAATGAGATTGATTAAAAAACATAATATGAAATTATTAACGTGAATGAAATTTACAATGTAAGCTTTTTCACTACATCATAATAAAAAACATTACTCGTGCTTTTCTAATGCCAAATACTATTATTGTAAAAATAATACCAAACATATTTTAAAATAAAAATATTTAAATGTTGAAGCCTACTTATATTTTACATATTTTGATAATTTATTGAAAATCACTTTTCTATCTATATGAAAATATTAGAAAAAAATAACTTTTTTATAAAGAAAAGGAAAAATAAACAAGTTGAGAAAAGCTAACTGCAAATTCTGTTTGAAAATTAAAATTACAATTTGGAAAGAAAGGAAAACCTTTAACTAAAACAAAAATCCAAACAAAAATAAAACTATAATAAATTTTCTATAATACAAAAAGTTAAATAAAAATTGCAAAAAAATTTTATTAAATGAAACAACAATAATTTGAAGTACAAAATATGATATATGTAATATAAAGAAAAAAAAAATTAAGAATTATGAAAATAAAATTTTATAATAAAACAACAAAAAAAAATTTCTAAAATGAATGTAAAATATGATTAAAATTAAAAATAAAAAATAATCTAGTTAAATATATCTTGAATTAAAAAAAATAAAGATGTTTAGAAAATCTACTCATCTTATATATGTTACTGAATGTGAAAGTAAGCTATCAAATTTTTTTTCATAAACATGAAAATGTCTTTTATTACATATATAAAATTAAAAAAGGAACAAGAAAAAAGCGTTAGCAAAATAAAAATTTATGGTATAACAACTAAATATAAAAGTGGCATGAAATAAAATTTCTTTAGTAACGCAATATTTGAAAATGTTAATTTTATACAATCAAATATTAAATTCAATTAATATTTTTAATAAATTTAACATTTCAAAATCTTAAGAAACTATGCACCAAAATATAGTTGTTGGATCACACAAATGGAACACATGTGCACAGCATGTTTTTGTAAAGGTTATCTTTAATAATAAATTTAAAAAATATATAAAAATACCGTAAATATATGCCATTAATATTCAAAATTTAAAGGACATTGAAATAGCTACATAGTGTATTAACAAAAAGTTTTGCTATTAATGCAAGAAAAATAAAACTCATTTTGTAAATCAAGAAATTTAGAAAGTGAAAAAGTAGAAAAAAATGACAACAATAAAATAATTAAAAAATAAAAAAATAATGTGTACATAGATTTACAAAACAATATTTGTAATACTTAAGTCTTAACAAATATCCAAACACAAAAGTTGTTATGTGAAAATAAAAAATAATTAAAAATAGATTATTTTATATCATAAAATGTTTATGTAAAACACTTTCAAAAATTGAAAATAATCTACATGATATACCAAAAAAATATTTTGTAAAAGTTCACTTAAAAAATTATATAATATATGAATTAATAAATTATTTAATTAGAAGTAGGTATCTTATGTAATATAAATAAATGATATATGTGCTAAGAAAAGAAAAAAAAATTTAAAATACAAACACAAAACTTTCATGAGTTAGATAAAACATGCCATTCAAAACAATAGGAGATTAAAATCTGCCAAAGTTATAAGAAATAAATAACATAAAATATTTAGATGTGGATAAAGGAAATGTAAAATTTACTTATTTAATTTATTCATGAGACAACATTCTGACTTATTCATCAATAAAAGAGTTTTTTTATTATTACAAATAAAAGTACTTAAATGTTTAAATTAAAATTCTTTTATTTTATGAAATAATTAACTCAATAATAATAAAATAATTTCATTTAAAAAATAGAGAATATTAATTTAACAAAAGATTTCAATATCCTAAAAATACCTCAGTATGTACTTTTGTCATAAAAGTAAGCCAAATAAACTTAATTTAATAAATAGAAATTATTCTGAATTTTAACATATAAACAAGTCAATATTGTAAGTGAACATAAAAAATATTATAATCAATGTGCATATGTTGTTTACACAATTTTCTAATTCTACTGAACACGACAAGTTTAAAAAAATAATTAAATCCAAAAAAAATTAAAAAAATTTTGATATCTAGAGGAAATTTAAAATCTTAAAAATTGTTTTTGTTATTGTGGACACAAAATAGTAACCCAATAAATTGTTAATGATATTTTATATTATAAAAACTTAAAATAAATGGCAATAAAATCTTAAGAATTGTATGAAAGTCACATGAATTAAAAAATTGACCAAAAAATTGGAAAATGATATGTAGACATTTGCACTTCAATGTTTAAATCCTATTTTGTAAAGTAAGCTTAAAAACTATTTAGGATAGCTCTATAAAAATAATATGTAGTAATTGTTTGTTGAGCATGAACAAGTAGTAATAACTAGTGAAAGTGACAAATTGTGATGGACCAAGCCAAATACCCACCTTAAGTTGGATTGAAGAATGATGGCTCTGCTTAGTGGCTTGAGTAACCTTTTGATCTTGAATCAAGTAGTTTTGCTTCAAATGTTGTTGATAAATAATTTCAAGTTCCTAAGTTCACTATATTTTAATTGGTAGAACCATTGAATCTTTCTTTTATATATAAGTTATATTTTCTTTAAAAAAATGAAGTATCCATTCCTATTAAATCATTCTTCGTGAGTTCCATTTCATATGTTTTGCTCTACAACATAGGAAATATGAAATAGAAACCATCATAGATTTAAAATATATGGTATATATTAAAAAAAATTAAAATAAGCTTATATTCTTCACTAGTTTATGATCATCTAATATGATGAATAAATATTACACATGTATGGACTAGTTTTTGTATCATTTTACTAGTCAAAATTATAACAATAAATAGATCAAATATATACAATAATCTCATTACATACATATCATTATCATTTAAGATAGAAATATTAAATTTGAATATTATTTTAAAAGTTATCTATCTTGCAATATTTTTTTAATATTCGAATAGTTTAGTTCTTCCACATACAACATTTGTACAAACTCTTTTTCATGTGTAAATTTTTTCTGTCAAAATCCTTAGTACTAATTGAATTGAATATGTATGATATAATTTGTCATATTTATATGATTCTTCATTTAACAATGAATGAAAAACCTCTTCTTGTCATTAAGTGGTATCTTCTGCATAAAAGTAGGTGTTTTGTTTTGTGTATTTGCATAATTTTTATATAAAATAACAAAAAATAAAATGTTGTACTTATATGATTTATTTCTTTTCAATCATTGATTGAAGGACTAAAAATAAAAAAGCTACAATTTTATAATAAAAATATCTTATTATCTTTATGAGTATGACTTCATTGGTAAGTTAAAATTTGTTAACTAGAACATTATCATATTATTGTGAGCATATATGGCACAAAACATTCCTAAGAGATCTACATATTATGAAAAACTTAATTCTATATTAGTCACCCCCTATTTATACTTATACGATCAGCTTAACTTAATGTAATAAATTTATCATTGAATGATCCTTTTGTAAGAAAATTGAAATCCTAAAAAATGTGACTAAGTTTTTCGTTGTATTAACAATTAATTTATAACATACTTTATGATAAACTTATGCTACAAACACTTAGAGGTGAGATAGCTAGTTTTTAAAGAAAATCAGCTCTATCTACCTATTGTCATAGAATGATCTATTGAATGTAAGTTTATGGACAATTACTAAATTCATAATAACTACTTTAATCACTTTATAAAAGTAAATAAAAGTATTTGACTTACCTTTAAAAAGGAGTGATTCCTCAAGAATAGAAGTAAGACTATTTTTTTTATCTTAGATAGATGGATGAACACATTTCGTTCTATTAACATAATTTATTTGATTCTAAGCATAATAATATCTTCATCATATGTTTAGATATTGTGTCACTTTTTTAAAAAAGGGATTAAGGTAAAGGCTATAATACTTTCTCGATGTTATAAATCTTATTCTTTCAACCACTTTAATTGTTGTTGTGTTATGGTCAGGGTTGGCTAATTATTCCAAGCTAAAGTTGTGGTGAATTAGTGATTGATGAAGTTGGTGCAAGGGTTTGCAGTTTGCCCACTATATGGCAAATGTTGTGAGTTTAGTAGATGCATGGCTAGCTCAATTATGGTTTAATGAAGGCTTTTTGTTTGTGGAAGAACTATTTGAATTATTTTGTGCTTTATTTATTTATTTGTTTTAGTTATTATTTATTCAATAATAGTATTTTACAAATCTAAGGAAGGATTTCAAATGGTTGTAATAGTTGTTAGATAAAATTATCATTTATGTTAATAAATAAAAAAAAGTAAAATTCCCTTGCTCTTATAGCAAGTGTAGTCCTTTGTACTATTTCCATATGGGTTGCATAAAATGTAGAAGCTCTTAATGCAGGGTTATTGTCCTGCATTTTTTAAAATGAATTTTTTCTAGTATCTGTTAACATTTTTTATTATCCTTCTTTATTACATTGGAAACATAATGAACTATGGAAAACTCTTTTGAAGTTTTTTTTGAAATTTAAACTATAATTTGTCAAATTTCTTTGTCCATTCTAGCATTATTCTTGATGATAAGGGTCATAGGTCATGAATTGTTGTTCAAATTAATGCTAGAGAACAAAAACGTTTACACTTTTGATTGTCTCATAACATTAGGATAAAATTCTATAGATTTTCTTCTTCTTATGAAGAACTCAAGATTTAGGAAAGTTATTTGAAGTTAAGTTTTCTCAAATCATTATTTAATACTAGAAAGAGAAGAAGAAGCAAAAGAAATAGGAAGGAAAGTAACATCATGTATTCTATCACTAAGTTTGTCAATCCAAGGTGAAAAGTTTGATTGTTATCTTGGTGATATTTCACTTGTTGAATGTGGTGGTAATTTACCTAAATGCAATAATTAATTAGTAAATGATCATATGCAGCTAATCAACATTATGGTAATTTAAAAGTGAAAAGCAATAAGCATGAACAACATATTCATGAGTTATAAGAGGTATGAAATTTTTGATGTAATGAATCACTCTAAGAAGCTAAATAGTTACATATCTAATTTCTAAATGAATTTATAGAATTTTCAATTAAGAAAAGAAGATTTAAATGTCAAACAAAAATTAAGTCCTAAGTTAAGGATAAAAAGGCACTTATTAAATTGAAAATTTTTTTTGTAAATTTCCCTTGTCATGTTTGTTCATGCACACAAGCTATTCATATGTGAATTTGAGTGAACATTCTCAGGCTATTGATAGTCCATCTTAATTGTGTATGCCATCTCCCTATTCATTCAATTGAATTTAAATCAATCGCCTGGGTTGGAAAACAACAAAGCACCTCCCAATTCATTATTTTAGCAATTCACTTAATAAACATGATTGACTAGGCCCTTTGAACGTAGATGTTGCTACTTTGAATCTCACACATCCTAAAATTGCTTGAGTATTCATTAATCTGGAGTTAGGAAAAAAATTCCCAAAGCAAATTAGAGTTTCTACTAAAGTGGTTTCAAATAATAGCTTTTGTTAGAAAATCTAGTATGATAACTTACCCAAACTTAACAAAGGATGCCACAAACTTAGGCATGAGCTTGCTCAAGTAAAACATTAAAAATAATTAGATACCTCTCAGAATCATCTTGTTGTTTATATCGAGGAATAAGTTCATGTAATTAATAAACAAAATATAAATAAAGATGTCCACTAAAATAACTAGCAATAGGAATAGACTAAAGCCACAAAAATTTCTACATTAATTGTTATCTCTTTGGCTAAAAGATCCACTATGGATGTTCAAACATAGGTCTTAACAAAAATAAAAACAAATTAGCACATCTCTAATGCTAACGAAAGACAAATGATACATACAAGAGTCTACAATTGTCTAAAAAGCTAATTATTGGATGATTATAGTTTCTTAAAAGATTCTAAAAAATGAGAAGGGCAATGATTAACTTTTTAATTTAAAAAATTCATTGGATAAAATTTAGCACCAATATGATAATCTAGATCTTAAAATTTTTGTGAAGAACATTATGGAAATCAACAACCTCTATGCTTGAAATTAAAACTACAGAGGAGTCTAATCCATTGAAAAGTCAAAGGATGAGAAGCAAATTGAACAAGATTTTGGAAAAAAAATAATTAAAACAAGAAGAAATAGAGGATGCTTTAAACTATCCAAATTTGTAGATAATGCTATCCTTAATGAATAATTTCTTATTTTGCAATATATAGAGTGCTACTAAAAATGGTTTAGCCATGTGATCAATCAAATTTTTAAAACATATATAGTTGGAAAATTTGTGTTGCTGAAACCTACATTCTATGGATAAGCTGCAAAACTTTGATATTAAGCTCATTTTTTTGCATTATTATTAAAATATATAAATATATATATATATATATATATATATTTATATATGTATATATATCTTTGAATGACTTTAACTATAATGTTGACATTAATAAGGAGTAGTTTATCCATATAAATATTAGACATGAAGCCTAAGTTTCTGAAGCAAGGTATACTTTCACCTATGACAAAAGCATTGCATCGAGAAGGAGCTTATTGTTGGCAAGCCATTTCACATTACAAATAATATTACAAATCCATGGATGGTGGGTAAGGATTTTAATGAAATCACATCATCAGATGATTATATTGGACTATGCTCTGTTCAACCAAAACCATAATTTTGTCATCTTAAGAAGTAGGGACTTTTTAGTTATTCCTTTATATAGGAAAGAAAAGGTAATGGAATATGGGTTTGCAAAATATTACATAGGTTGTTGGTTATGAGAAATAGATAACTATTTTTAGCTTTTATAATTCATCACCTTGTTAGAATATGATCATGTCATATGCCTTTTCCATTAAATCTCATCAAAATTCATCCTTTATCTCCAAAATAGTTTAAATTTCATAAAATGTCTTTGAACCACCTTACATTTGCAAAGAAAATGGACAATAATTAGAACTGTTCTTTACAGTACATTGGGAAGAAGGCCCTAGATTTAAAATAAAATGGACATAAAATGTGCCATAAAGTTAGAAAAAATCAACATTTGCAAAACTCTTTGGTCCTATTAAGTTAGATAAGGAAGAGGTGAATCACAAATAATTAATTTTTCAAGAAAAATCAATGGAGGATTAGTAGAAGGTATTGTATCTTGTTAATTTTTGCTATTCATAAGATTTTGAATGCGAAAGATTTTATTGGAAATAGAAAGGAGGAATGAGATGGCTAATAGGAGGAGAAAGAAATATAATATTATCTTATATAATAGTGATAAAGTGAAGAAGTAAACAAAGAGAACAAAATAACGACAATTTAATAAACCACTTTTGAAATCTTTTTAGCTCACTTAAGTAATTGAAGGTGAAAATATGTTAAACTACATCTTTTTCTTATTAATAAAAGCAAACATCTAATAAAATAATGCAACACTACAGAGGAAATAAAGAGATAACTTTTAATATCAATTTAGATAACACTCTTGGCCTAGGTGGGTTTAATGGAAAATTTTTCATTTGTTATTCTGATTTAATCTTGAATGTTGTGTTGAATATAGCTAACAATTTTTTATAAGATCTACAATTCTTTGTTGGAGTTTGACACAAACATTATATATATTCCTAAATCTCATAACATAGAAATAACTATTAATTTTACACCAAATGCTTTTCAAAGCATCATGAAAATAGCATTCATAATGCTCATTATTGATTCAATATAACAATTTTTTTATAGACTAATTTTTATAATACAATCCAATTTTATAAATGTAAGTATATTCTATTAACGACAAAAATAATGTGGTAATTTTATTGCTAAGTTGGATTTGAGGAATGTGAATTACAACATGTCATGAAACATTCTTTGTAAGGCTCTCTCCAAGTACCATTTTGATAAGAAGTTTATTAAGGTGCTCACCAATTTCCTTTGCAATACATGGATATCAACAATCATTAGTGGTTCACCAAAAAATTTTTGTTCAACCTTCAATTGGTCTTAATCACGATAATCCTCTATCTTCCTTTTTTTCAGTCTCATTCATGGAGTTCTTCAAAAGAAGTACAAACAATTTTTTTCTTAAAAAAGAATCGTATTATATGGACAACAAATATCATCTATATTTACCACTCTTCTAGCTTTATGGAAACAACATGATTATCATTACTCAAGGGTATCTAAAAACAATTATTAATCTTTGTAACATTTTGCAACTCTTACAATGCTCTACAAGTTTTTTAAATATAAAAATTAAAAGTGAGAGTGTCTATAGAAACAAAAAGAGTATATGCTAGGTAAATAAAATTTGAAGGGGGTTAGGATTGCATTAAATAAATCTACCTTTGGCTAATTTGTGCTACACACTATATATAAGTTAGAAGAAAGTAGCTTACTTCAAAAATTTGATTCATAAAATTAAAAAGAAAAAGCATTGTTGCTTCATAATAAGTTTTTTTGTAACCATTCAAACTTTTAAGGAAGATTCAAATGGATGAATTTCGGAATCATGCATTAATTTGCAAGAATTTAGGAAAAAGTAGTGGAAGTGATTACGTGCTTCCTTTTAATAGAAATAATTTAGAGGAAATAATTTTAGATTTTTTAATATTTTAATAAATCTGCAAACTCTTAAGGTCAAGGTAATGGCCTTAAATAGGGGTCTTCAATTATGCATCCAATTGCAAATTAGCTATTTATAAAATTTAGTGGATTATACTATGCTATTGAATCTATTCCAAGATAGAGAAAATATACCAAAGGATTGAGCAAATTGCATGATGCATCTATGGAAAGTAGTTTGCTAAGCATAAAGTGGAGCTTAAATTACAGACAAAACGATAATGTTTACATATCTCTTGTTAAAAAACTAAAATAAAAAATTCAACTCATATAAGAATGGAACATCAATTCTACATAAACACAAAGTTGTAATTATTATCAAGGAATTATAGCTTCCAAACATTTTCTCATCATGACGACATGACATTTAAAATAAGGAATAATTTTCGTATTACCTAAGGGTAGAATTAAGATATTCAAGGTTATTTATTTATTTTTGCATAATACAAACTTTTTTCATAAGTTATGTATTTCTACTTTTCAAAGTTGCTATTCATGTGCAATGAAAATCATAACATAAAAATAGTCAAATGATACTAGTTGGTGAGCACTATTCCTCTAAGTGTCTAATTTTCTTAGGACAGCTTCAATAACTATTGGATTGAGAATGTATACAACAATGTAAAATCTATCAAAATATAGTATTATTATGATGTAGGACTACTTAAAATCATAACATTATTTAACAAAAAATTAGCTATAGTCAAAACGTATTATATGTGGAAGCTCAGACAAGTTTGGAGGTTTACAAAGAATGATAGACATTACACTAATTCAATCTATCTTGATTATATTATCATCCATTTACACTTGGTAATCACTAATACTATTCATCTTATGATGTAGTTGTATAGTGAAAATTTATTTAGTAAGTAGAATAGATAAAAAGAATATTCAAATAAGAGCATATGAAAAGCACCTCAACTCTTATACTAAATATACATAATCTTTATTTGCATTGGGCAAAAATTATTGGCATCTTTTAATAAACATACATTTTTAGTGATATCAACATCCATATCAGACTTACAAAATTAGGAAGAGTTCAACAAGATTTTGTCTCCATATTGCAATCACAAACACGAACTTAGGCACTTCCATAGTCATAATGGAGTTCTCACCATTTTTATATTTTCTTATGATGCCTTTCCACAAAGAAATTTAATTAATTTTTATTTGGAAAGAAGTGGTGTAAAAGGAGTCTCGAGCATATTAATTCTTTTATTTTTTTTAATTCCACAATGAGATAAAAAGAAATCATAAAATATAAGATGTTCTCATGAAGAAGTTTATCAGCGAAGTTCTTGTTGAACAATGTCCTATCTAAATTCCCATCCACGAATAATGTTGAAGAAGAAATTTACTAAGTTTGTTATATAGTAATCTTTATCTGTCTTCTAATTTTTCTTTTATAATCTTTCATTTCTTCCAAATCTACCACTTTTTTTTGCATAATTTCATTAAACACATCATGAGTAGATTCAATTACAACTAAGGTTTTCCTATTAAACTACCTATAGGTCCATCTATTTGAAGAATGCCATAAACAGATAGGCTCCATTCAGTTGGCTTTTAATCTTCAATTTTTATCTTATCTTTTGATGTAACCTTTTCATCAAAAATGTATGAGTTTAAATATTTAGTATTCTTGTTATTGTAAAGTAATATAGTATATTATTCATAATTTGTTTGGTTGTAATTCGATTCAGATATTGAGATAAATAGAATGTCTTGAATTATTAAGGCATTATGCTTCAAAAATCATACATCACCAATAGAAAAGCAATAGAAGCTACAAATGCTTTAAGAGGAGAGCAGCTTCATTTGATGCATAACATTGTAGAAACCCAATCTTGTTTTTAGATTGACAATTGAGAAATAAATGCTATATCTATGACAAAAAGAAGGAACATTATTATAAATATAGTTGTGACAAATTGATAGCCAAATGTTAATGACCTATACTAGCATAATAATATTTGTAAGAATAAGAAAAATATTTGTAAGTAGAGATGTTTGATTGAACAAAGTGAGCATGATATTATCTACAATAAAAATACATATTTTGTCTATTATGACTATATTTTTGACAAAATAATAGGTCAGATATATGTTTATAATGTTGCTACTATATCCCCCAAAAATGTTGGACTTAGACATAAATAAAATGCATTCCTTGAGGCTTCACTTGTATTTTGAAGAACAAGTTTTTAAGTTAACGCAACATACATAATTTCTTTCTAAAGAGAGGCATGGCGTTGTACCCAAAAGGAAAGGTCACTTGGAGGTAAACCACTAAGATGATTTTTATTGTATACTAACTCCTTTGATGCAACCATATCCTTATTTTTGAAATTTTAACAAATCATTTATATGCTTTATGAAAGATACAAGGATGGCTTTCACACATTCTTAACTTTCAATCAAGGAAAAAAAGGAAAATTCACCCATTATGTTAATGTCAATCCCTACACCAATAAGCTTACTAAGTTATTCACATAAATCAAAGTTGGTTGATCCAAATATGATATTGTTTGCATAATCTGTGACTTAAAGAAGTTCATCAGTGTAGTTCTTTTTTAACAAAGTGATATATAAACTCCTTTAACATAGTAATTTTAATGTAGAAATTTACAAATATTATCATACCATAATCTTTTTTGGGCTTCCAATCTTTTTTTAAAATCTTTCATGTCTTCCAAATATGCTAGTTTTTTTATGGATAATTTCAAAACACAACTTGAGTAGATTCCATTGCAACTAAAGTTTCCTTGTTAAACTGATTATAGGTTTATTTATTTGAAGAATATGGTACACACATCGGCTCCATTAACTTGGTCTTTATTCACAAATTTCTATTGTACCTTTTGATGTAACACTTCCATCAAAAAAAGCCTCTTCTTATTCATAGTTTGTTTGATAATAAATGTATTAAAACATTTAGATAAATAGAACATCTTGAATTATTAAGACATTATGGATTGGAGATCCTATACCACAAAATGAAAAGTAATAGAAGCTATCAATGCTTTAAGAGGATACCAACATTGTTAAATTCATAACATTGAAGAAGCCCAAATAAGTATTTAGTACAAAATTAAGAGATAAATGTTATATTTTCAACAAATAGAAACAATATTATTATATTAGTAGTTGTGACATGCTGATGGCCAAACATTATTGTCCAAAACTAGTATGATAATATGTGCAAGATTAAAATGAAAAATATTTGTAAGTAGAGAGGTTGATTTAAACTAAATGAGAATGACATTATCTACCACAAAAAAACATATTTTGTTATTATGACCACACTTTTGGCAATACAATAGGTCAAATAAAAGTTGATAATGATGTTATTATCCATATTTTCCTTTTTTTGTTTCCCTTCGAATTTTATTTTTCTAAAATCTTCCATTTTTTTTGAATCTACCACTTTGTTTTGATACATAATTCCATCAAATGTTGCTTGAGTAGGTTCGTTTACAACTAAGGTTCCTTTGTTAAATGGTTTATATATCTATTTATTTTTAAAATATCATAAAGAGATAGCATCCATTAACTTGGTTTTTTTATCTCCAATTCTTACATATTAAAGTAACACTTCCATTCAAAAAATGCCAAAGTTTTCATGTATGGGCTTCTTGTTATTACAAAGTACATACAGTGTCTTCATTATAATTTGTTTATTGATAAAATAATTCAGATATTAAGATAAATAGAATAACTTAAATTATTCAATCATTATGATTTGGAGATATTATATCATCAAGTGAAAAATTAAAAGTAGATACCAATTCTTTAAGAAGTGCAAATGTTTATGACATATAACATAGAGGAAGTTTGATTAAATATTTAAATAGATAATTGAAAGATATGTGTTATATCCATAACAAATAGAAGTAACTTTGCTCTTGACATTTTGGCATATCCATTGTAAGAAGTTGTTGTCCTAAACCAACAAGTTGACGTGTGAAAGATTAAAACCCAAATATTTGTAGGTTTGAAAATGAGGTTCGTAACCTCAGAAACAAATATTTCACTTATTAAGGGAACATTTTTGATAAAACATCATATTACATAAGGATTCTAAACTTATATCTTACTTTTGGAAAAGCTTTCTTGATCCATGTGAATTCAACTAATGTCCAACATAACATTTTATAATCAAAGTGAAAGTCAATGAAAGAGAATATTTAAAACACTTAAGAATATATTAAGGCTGTAAATTATGTTTTAAAGACAACTAAGATAAGTATTTCACTTTTAATTTACAATAACAATTATGTTTAGCATAGAGATGACACCATACAAAGTGCTATATAATAGGATGGGTTGATCATCATTATAATTGTATGAACAAACTAACGATACTCTAATTGATTTAGATATGATTTTATATTCTATTAAGAAGATCTAAAAAATCAAAACAATAAATTAAAAGGAATCGATTTTTTCCACAAAATTTATGATAAAAAAATTAAGAAAGTGGACTTTTAGGAAGAGGATCATGTATTTTTAAAGGTAAGTCTTATGAAATGAATTACAATATTTTGAAAAGGAAAACAATTAAAGACAAGGCAATTTGTGCTTTTGTAGATTATTTTCATAAGTTGTCTTGTTAATTAGAAGATAGTTTTGTCATTATCATTGTTAGAGTACATCATGTATTTTGTTTTTTAAACTTAAAAAAAACTTTTTGCTAATGGTACTTTTATATGTAAATACGATCAAAGAAACATAGTGGTGCATCCAAAATTATTTATAATGAAATGCCGATGGCATTTTTAACAAGAGAAATCAGGAAAATACGAAAAACGATCACGTGTGGACAAGTAATACTAACAAATAGATACTTGGAAAGTCAAGGAAGAGAAGCTTCAGAGACATCCCAACGTTTTGTGAATTTGAATGATTAAATGTTTATATGGAGGGATGTTTGCAAAATATCAAAAAACCTTTAAGATTCATTTAATGCTCATTGAAATAATGTATGTGCTTGAAATTTTAATTTAAATGTCATGAGATGAAATTTGCATGTGGATATTTTTGTATAACATCACAACAACAATTATTTGAAAGAACTAATAATATGGAGAGGAAGTCAAATATCAATAAAAAAATGAAAAAGAATCTCAAATAATAATTCAACATGAATTGCATGAGGATATGTCATAAAAAGAAGATCCAAAACATATTATAAATAATATTAATTTAATTCTAAGGGAATTTTTAAAGAAAAATAATCAAAGTTCCAAACTTGAAACATATAAAGTTTGTACTAAAATAAGGAGTTGATGAAGTAGTTTTTAATGAAATTCGTCAAAAGACTTTTAGATGTCATTTGTAGTAGAATGTGTAAGAAATACAAATCTTTATAAAGTTTATATCACAAGGACATCTAACAAAAAACATTTATATACCAAAAGAGGAGAGAATCAAGAAGAATCTAATCGATAAATAAAATAATATAGGTAGGAGTGAAATACAAAATTTTTCTAAAGGATAGGAGGAGGAAGACAAATTAGATAATTTTGGAAGTACCTTTAAGAAAGATGAGACTTGTTTTTGTAAATTATGACCAAATAGTTCCATAAGTGGATAGAATGTCCCAAACATATTGTAGAATAAACACATTGCCAATATCAAGTGATAGTCAATAGTTTGATGATCATTTCAAAGAGTATTGGATGGTTTTTGCATTGTGTTTTTAAACCTTAGTTATAATGCTTTGTTTGGTGATAAAATGTGAAGTTTTACTAATGAATTTTTTAGGAACATAATATGCAATGTTGTCTTAAGATCTAAAAAATTCGTTCATGTTTATTAGTTATTTCTTGAATAAGGGCTAGAATTATATAGAAAAACATTTATCATAGCCACATAAAAGTCAAGATAAAGTTGTTTCAAGCACTACTTCCAAATAACTTAAAATAGTTTTTCAAAATTGACTAATGTAATGGCTTAATTAATGGCAAGGGAATTAATCATTATATGGGACTGATTGATTCCATCAGCTCCTATCTACGAAGTTCTAAATTGTCAGATTAAAGACTATAAAGGTGGATGAGTTCTTTCAGTTGGGTTAAGGTGGATTAGAACTTGGCCAATTGATCTAGTGGAATGAGATCTAGATCGTTTGACTCATCGATAAAAAGCTTGGAAAATACCTCATTAGTAGGATTCAAACATAAAGAAAGACGAGTCACTCGATTCAATGATAGATTATTTCAAAAGGAAAAAATAATAAAACATTTTCAATGAAGTCAAACATGATCTTGGTCATCCAATTTTGAGGGGCGATCAAGCACTCATAGTTGATGAAACATTTATCATCTGATCAAAGCTTGAATGGTGAGAAATAAAGCATGGTTTTAGTACTAAGTCATACAATGTATGTTAGTTCCACATTATTGAAAGGAACAGTTGTTTTCTCTGCATAATACCCATCATGGGAATATAAAGCTATCCAAATTTGGGTTGGCTACCCCCTTCAATGCTGGGGATTTCATCACCTTGGACACTCATATGTTTATAGGTCATTTCATGGTTAGCGGTCTGATGAGACCCAATTTGTATACCAAATTCAAGATCATTCCCTTTCAATGTCTACCTTACCCTAATCTGGTTTAAGTTGTGCCCTCACTAATTTTCTGTCCTATTTTCAACAGGATGATTAACTCGATGTTACCAGACGAAGTTGGTCTTTGTTGACCCAAGTGCTTTTGCACTTCAATAACTTGGGGGCTAACTTAAATTTTTTTAATTAAGAAAATTTAACAATAATTAATTTATTTTTATAGTTTAACAATTGACATGAAGTTTGGCAAACATGCATTACATGGAGTTAATAAAAAAAGATTGAATGTGATATACTGTCCACTAGCTATGTCTGCAACCAAATCCCATGTGAGAGGTAAGGATCAAAGTTAAGAGACTTTTTACTAGAAGTTTCGTTCACTAAACAAATTCATACTTACACTAATGCCCATAACTCTTCACCCACCATTTTACTCTCCTGATCTAATCATCAAACCATCATCTATCACAACAAGGCTCTAAATCATATCTTACTACCTTATTACCCATTTAACCCAAACTCCCCATTAAACCAAAAACAAAAACCTCATTGCCCTTTCTATCTTTGGTACTCTAAACACTAATGCTTATGAAACTCTAAGATGTTATAACCAAAAAGATATATTCTTTTAGTTATTGTCCTAAATATTTTATTTTATTTATGTGAAATTTGATGTGATAAAAAATCACTTTGTATGATTTTATGCTTAATGCTTAAGAAGTTGTCACCTACGTAGTTTAATAATCTACGCTATAATTTTGAAATGCTAATCTTTAAATAGTTGAAAGTATCATACACTCTACCTAATCTTAATTAATGCACAATATCTCTTCATATTATATAATAATCTATTGAACATCTCTTGTATTATAGGCTCAAATTTAGACTATCATAAAATTCTAAATTAGTTCTACATTAAATAGGCTTCCATTAATAATAACACTCTTTTACTATTGCCACTAAGAGCATAGCCTTTCAAACCATATCTTTGTTACCTTTGGCTAACTTTAGTTTCTTTTGCAAAACAGTATATTTTTACCAAAGGCAAAGTAAAAGACATTTCCCTCAAGTTTACTGCTTGTTCAACAATGGAGAGGTACAAGTCACCTTAATGAAAATAATGCAATATAGCTTACACAATTATTACAATAATTTATTTGATTTACAAAAAAAATAATTTGACCTAATAACTAAGTACTACTAAAGGATGTTGCCAAATTAATATATAAAAAATCAATATAATACAAAAATTAAACAAGTGAATCTAAATTTAATATCAATAAAGCCAACTTTCCATTTTCTTGTTTTATATAAAAAAATGACTTAATAATAAAGTGATTTCCATGTTCTTCCAAAAATTACTTCCATTTATAATTATCAAAGGAATATATGAAAAATCAAGAAATTCCAATAACTCAATCTCATTATAAAAGATATTAATATGTATTAAATTACAATTTTATACAATAAGTGTCTATCCAATTTATTCCATTTTGCATATCTCAATGTATTTTGATTATACAAGTATATTATAATATACAATTAGACAAACCTACTTTAACTAATTTCTTAACTCTAGAGAAAATATTGTATAATGGAAGACTATAGCATATAATACGTTGTATAAGAAACACACAATTTCCTAACTCATATATAAGTCTATATCATAATGGGATGACATTAATATTATACTAATATATTTAAAATCTATCTATATATGATTTGTAAGATTTATTATATTAATACGATTATGTAGTATTGTTTTACAACAATGCACATTTCAACTCAATTAATCTGAGTATACTAGTATGACCTTAACATCATAAAAGTACAAAAAAATTAACTCATTTATAAATTAAGTCCTCAACTCTTAACACATAATCTACACTGGCAATGACTTTATTGTATTTATGTAACATTCAAACTTCACGTGACATAATATCTATTAGCTTCCTGTTAAATTATTGAAAGATTGCATCATATGGCACCACATATGATATAATTTTGTATGAATTTCTAAAATTAAACACCTTAACACAAATTACAAATAGTGTAATTGATAAATGTCTCGCATGATCACATTCAACTTAATCATTATTCGATGTCATGCAATGTAGATCAAATAATAAGATAGTTGATAGCTACAAACACAAAAGGCATAACTAACATGTTGTTTTTATTGCTTTTGCAAAATATAATAGTCAGTCCATTTAACACTTGAAATCTATATAATAAATTTTTATTAAAAGAAATTTATATGAATGTAAATATGTATTAAATGCATGCTCATACTCACCTAAATTTAACATTCATGAGTACTATATTACTATCACATTTGTCATACAAATATAAAGTTTTAAGTTTTATAATTCTAAAAAAAATAAAGTGTGCAATACGATTTTTTAATAGGCAATTGTTTTATCAAGGGCTTAGAAAATGACTCCTTAATTTATAGCTAGGGCTGCACATGAACAAAGCCACCAATACCCATTGACTTATCCTCAAATGTTGATTACTCCATCTAATTAAGTTTTTTAATTAATTAATTCAATATTTGATTTTGTGTTGCATGATTATAAATATCATTAATAAAACAATGTACGATTTCATTGGCATCCAAAAAGTGTTTGGAAAACCATGTTAATAAATTAGAATTATTTGTGTTTCACTCAAAGAACTTCTTTTCAATATATAAACCTATTCGTCAAAATTATATTTCATTAAAGAGTTTTAGCGGCATTGAAAATATCATAATGATTTATTGTAAACAAAATGTCAATTCTTCAAAGATGCATAGTTTGTTTTTGTTATGATTCAATAAAAGTATTATAATCTTAAGTTTTATAACAAACATAAAAATCAAATAAAAGATACATCATAATTATCATACAATACTTAAAGTATTTTCAAAGCACAATAAAAATTTCTTTAAAATGGAAAAATATTTCACTGGAAATAAAAAAAATTAAAATACACAAGAATTTAAAAAATATTAAAATAATATAATACTCAACATATTGAAAGCTCAGTAAAACAAATTTATTAAAAAAGTTAAGTCATTGAAAAATAAAAAATTATTGTATATAATTAATTTTTTTAATTCTTAGCCTAAAAATCATAACAAAAAATTAATTTAACAATTCAATTTATGCAATCTATGTTATTAAAGAAAATAGCAAAGGAAATTAAAGAAATAGAAATTTATCTTCAAAGGTCTACTTTAAAATTCAAACAAATATTTTTACAATATATTGATAAAAATATACAATACAAAAGATGCCCTTTAATTTGCAATATATCAAAAATATTCATATTTGTTAATGAAAAGATAATTTGTGATGTATCTACAAATGTGTTAATAAAAGCAAAGGGTCTATATAATAAAAATATATAAAGTTATCAAGATTTAAAAATCTAAAAATATTTTTGTTCATTTGAATAATTGGTTAGAAAGTAAATTTCATAGAAAAATTTAAGGAACAAAAATAGGTAAAACTACTGAGATAAATGACAACTTAAATTTCGTAGATTTATCTGCATAACATGTGAAGAAGTGATTCTTTTGTTTACAAATATTACAAGCCTAAAAAGTTATACATCATTTATTAATAGAAGAATCATAAATGAGTTTTTATAAATTTAAAAAACATAAATACAAAAATGTTACCTTGTCAAACAATTAACTTATGAAAAAATATTTTATCTTTATATAAATAATACAGTAGTACAAGAAAAAATAGTAACACCAATATAATGAACATATAAATTATTTTGTATGTTTACACCGAACATTAACAAAAACATTTCTAAATAATTGAATTTAGAAAAACTTAAAATTACAATAAAAATTAAGATAAAAAAATTTAAAAATGCAAATATCTAGAAATATAATGAAATACTCAAAATAATTTTTTGTTTTGGAATACATGGAAAGTTATACAACAAAAAATTTATCAAATTAATTAATAGACCAAAATAAATAACAAGTAAAGATATGGCGTAGATTTTAAATGATTTTTAGTGTTCTTAACTTTCATATTTTAATTGAGTTGTTTTGTTTTAAAAAAATTTTTTTTAAAAATTTATCAAAGCATTACTGATTGCAATTTTGAAATAATATAAGTTTTAGTTGTTACATTTTGAACAACTTGAGTAGTATATAAATTTATTAGATTTGCTACACAAATAATTTTATTTCAAATGTTAGGTTTTTTATATTATTGAAAATATATAATGGATTTATTTTTCCTATTTTTATTTTATTTAAATATTTTAGTGCAAAAGTAGATTTTATTTCCTCATTATAATATTTCAATTTATATTTGCTTCTATAATGCTTTCAATACTGAATGTCTTTGAAGATTAATGTGATAGTCTTTCTGGCAATAAAATTTATTATGTTTTTATTAAAAGATTTTTTTAACGAACAATAATATATGCTTTGTAAGTTAGAATTATTTGCCTTAAAAAACATAAAGTTTAAAAATTCTAAAAATTTATATAATATCATAATGAGAAGTATTTTCTTGGTAAATAAAATTACACCATCAAAAAATAGACAAAACTTAATTTATAAATATTTGAAGAAAATCTATTCTAGTAAAATATAATTAGTACATAAATGATACGATGAATTAAAAAGCGTATAGAAAGGCTATAAGGCATTAAATGATCTAAATAGTTAATAAAATATTCAATGATATAATAAGAAAATTATTCAAGTAATTTTGAACTATATCAAAGAAGATACTCTAAATAAATAAAAAAATGTAAAAAATTATTGAAAATAAAAAAAATTTAATTATATGCTTTTCATTTCATAAAAAGTATGTCTTTTAAAATAAAATAAGTCTAACTAAAAAACATGTCAAACAATTTGACATTTAAAATAGAAACAAATTATGCCATGAAAGTAAAAAAACTCACAATTGCAATCTAAAATATTCTAATGTAAAATATGTATGAAAATAGTATAGGTGTTAAAAAAATTAAAAATAAAAAGATGAAAATGATCTAATAAAAAATGCACCTTATTTTTCAAAATCTACGGTATGATAATAAATGGACCTAATTTTTAAAATACTACGTTTTAATGTAAAAACAATTAATAATGTTTTACTATATATTCATTGAGAAATTGTTTGTTCAAACTTTAAATGTTTTCAATAATTAAGTAATAGTTGCATTATTGATGTTTTAATTAAGATGTCATATTTTTCTCAAAATATAACTAAACTGATGAAAACCAATGAATCAAGAAGCAAAGCTGAAAGAAATCTACGCATAAAGATTGAAATTTGTTCAGCATTATGCAAATTATTTAAGACAATTTACATATAAAGATTTAATTTTAAAGTTTTTTATTTACCTTAAATATTATTATTAATACTTGTGTAATATTGTTATCTAAGTTGCACACCTCTTATATTTTTGTAATAAGAATATTTTATTGACAAATTATGAATAATGTTTTGAAAACTTAAATGTTTTTTTTTCTTGTATATAAAAAATAAACCTTTATAACTTAAATAAGGTTATACAACTGTCGAGGAATATAGAATAACCTAAACAAAAAGATATTTAAAATTTTAACATTTACTTCAAAAAAGTAAACATAATAATATACAAAATTATATGAAAAAATAATTATATAAATTTGAAAATAATATATTTATTTATAATATAATGATAAATGTGCTAACCTACAAAACATATTCATACAAAAATAAAAAATTTAAAAGCATAATATATTACGTTCCTTGCAACGTTTAAATATATTTGCAAATATGCCAAAAACTAATTCTATTATTGTTTAAGCTATGCAAAATGCTCGAGTTCATAAATTAATAAATTATAAAAGCCATAGCATCAATGAATTTAAAATTTAAAATTTTTTGAAACATATATTATAATAAATTTCATTACGATTTAGTTATTAATAATAGTTTTTTAAAAAAAAATATAACAATGTAATAATTACAAAAGTAAACATCGTTGAATATTTACAAATAAAAAAATTTTCTAAATAAGTAATAACTTTTGTCCCATTATTGTTAAATAAAAAGGAATTCAAAAAATGGAAAAAGCAAAACATTAAAGATCATAAAAATGATATTGTGCGCAACTATACAAGCACAGTAAATTTGCAAATAAATTAGAGTATAAAATAAAAATTAAACCCAATGAATAAACTATCATATCTAATTGTTCACAACTTGAAAAACATAATATAGTAGTTTTTAAGAGCAATTCAATTTTAAATGTTCAAATTAAAAAATATGTCAACAATTAAAACTATATGTTTAATAATACATCAATATATGTTGTTTTATTATTATAATCCTAAGAAATATCTTTGCACACCTCCAAAAAATTAAAACATTTGTAGTGATTAATAAAATTAAAACATAAATATTGATGCATAGAATTTTTAAATATTCAAAATTAATTGCATAATATAATAAACATAATTTTTCTTGTTGTATCTCAAACTTTATTTTTCTGGCAAGTAGAAAATGTGTAGCAAAAAACTTTCAAATCAAATATATAACATTAAAATAAAACTAATTATTGCATAAAAAATATTTTTAATAAGATAAAAAATTATTTTAAATATTTAGTTTTATATATAAAATATAATAATAATAAAATTGATAGTGGATTCATAATATTAAATTTTTAAAAAACATTTTCATAATACATAAATAAATTATTTTATTGAAAAAAATTTATTAAAAAAGATTTTAAAAACAAAAATTACATATAACATGTGGTATAAATAAAAATTGTAACACAATAAAACTTTTAGTTATTAAATTTTTATGCGACCCATTGCATATCTTCATATTTGAAAATAATGACATAGTAATTGATGACTATTCATCAGCTAGTTATAGTACTTGCAAGATAATAAATTAGAAATGTATGTCATATGGATGCTCTACATACTCTCAAGAATTGGATATTTTTGTTTTATGATGATGTCTCCCACTATCACATTAGACAAATGATCTTCACAGATGCCTTTACTATTCATTTCTGAATAGATTCCTACAAATGACCATGTGTGTTGGATTTCGCATATTAACTATGTTTGCTTGCTTATTGAACTCAGTTGGATCAAGTAACCTCAAATTGAACAACTAATAATATTACAAAATATCAATTATTGGATGTAACACTCAAAAACTACTATAATGTTTAACATGAAATAAATATAGCATATTGCAACTTTATCAAGTATGTCATTACCAATAAAGGTAGCATATTGGATTACAATATATAAAGCTTTAATAATAGTAAAAAATCTTTTATGCTTAAAAACATTTGATAGCATAAAAAATTAATTTCATGGGAACATTAAAATATTAGATATTATGTGATATCAAAAACATTTATGTTTCATATCAACTTGTAAAATAACTAATTTTTCATAAATAAAAAATGAACCTAAAAAATTGTAATTCAATTCAATAATTAAATTTTCAATATAAATATAATAAGTAGAAATATATTAAAAATTAAACAATATCATCAATAAAATTAAATATTAATATATTAAAAAATATAAATTTTGCCACAATACATGAATAATAAACCTCTTTATACTGCATGCTAAAATCACCTACAATACAAATAAGAGATATTAAAAATTGAAACTTGTACAAAAAAAATATTAATATAGCAAATATTTAAAAATGTAAATGGTATTATTATAAAAAGTGTGCAAAAACGTTAGTGATGACATATAAATATATAAATTAAAATAAAGGGAATTACATGGAAAAATAAAAAGAATAATAAATTAGTGTTCATTTTCTCATATAACCTTTTAAAAATATGTGTGATGATAAACATCGGGAAGACTAATGAATATGTCAGTTGAGATTTCCTCTTAATGTTGAATATACTTTTTACTATTAATGCCAATTATAAAATAATATTGAATTGTCAAATTAAACTCTAATCTCTCTTTTATTTGTGATGTCATATTCATTATGTTTTGTTCGTTATTTATGTTTTTGTTAGTGTAATAAAAACTTATTTTTAATAATTTAAATATTTTAAGTTATTTGTTATTTCATTCTATTTTATGAACTAAAATATTTTATTTTTTTACATATATGTGATTTTTATGATAACACTTATTCTATTAAAACACTTTAATATCATGCACGTTTATCCATAGAATTTGATAAATAATTTTGATATTTTTGTTATTTGTCATTATAGTTATGATTGATTTTTTTAAAGTTTTCTTATATATATTATGATATTTTCAATCTTTGTGATGATATTTCAACTTTTTCCAAAAAAATTATATCTTTAATTTAATCCTTTTAAAAATTTAATAGTAATGACGCACATTTTTTATTTAATTTTTTCAAAAATCAATGTAATGGAATGTTGTACAAAGCATAAACTTTTGTACTATATACCAAATTGTATACCTATTTTTAATGTGACAAATTTACGTCAAGCATTTTCTTTATTTTTTATATTTTTATTTTTGTTTAATTATCTTAAAACTTTTTAAAATAAATTTATATGAGACAAATAAAATTTCATATTATATTTTATTTGGACGAAACATTCCGAATTGTTGTAATTTAAATGAAATTGTGTAATTAAGGAAATTATTATTGCTATAATTGTTTAAAGTTTTAAAAATTATTTTATACTATGTAAAGAACGTTCTCGTAATAGTGCAATGATTGAAAAAAAATTATTATAAATTAAAAAATGTAACTTTAAAAGTAAATAAATACACTTCATTTTATACATTCAAATTTTTTAATATTATAATCTGATCAAATAATACATCAAACTTCTCAAATAATTGTTAAAAATTACTATTGTAGAACTTATGCTTTTAAGGTTTTTAAATAAATTGCTAATATTTGTTATAAATGATATAGTAATAATTTAAAAACCATAACCATGGAAAAAAGAGAAATAATATAAAAATATAAAAAACAAAAAAATTACAATAATAAAAAAAAAGTAAATTTTTAAATTTGTTGTATAAAGCATGATGCTAAAAAATTTAAAATAAAAAATAATAAACATAATATTTCAATAGTAGTAGTAGTAATAATAATAATAATAATAATAATAGTATAAAAAATTCAAAATATTAGTCTTATAAATTATATACACAACATATCAATAAAAAGTGATATCTACAATATCATTAGGATAAAACCCGATTGCATTAAGCAACTATCATGATAGGATTTAAAAACAATCATTTAATGCATCAAATTTTACATTTTTTAAGAAACTTTCTATTTTTAAAAAGGAAAAACACTTATAACAATTAATAGTAATTTGTTTTATATAAGATAGATATAAATTAAGAAAAAATGTATGATGAAATAATTTTTACAATAATGATAGTATTGTCAATTGTTCACTAAAACATAAAAGGCTTATATTTTAAACATTAATGTTAAATAATAATTCACTAAACTAAGATGTATAAGTTCCATAAACAATTGTACAAAAAAATAAAAAAATTATGTTAATAATATAGCAAAGTAATCAAATAAAAAAACCCAAGACATTTGTTAAAAAAAGGACAAATATTAAACATGACATATAATGAACCAGGTTTTCAAATAATTTTAGTAACAAAAATTCGATAACAAAATTAATGGACCATACATTTTTAAAAAAATACATCAAAATAAATAATTTACCCAAAAAATAGTCATTACCAATGTAAAAATTATAAATACATAACAAAACTTAAATATCATAATGAAATAATTTAATTACCAAAAAAAAAATAATATAAAAAATCCTTACATGATATTGCAAGTTAAAGAAAAATAATGTTACAAAACAAATTCAAAAATTACTAAAATACACTAAATAATTAAGGTGATGGAACACTTAAAACATTAAAATTCAAATCTATATCTTATTTACAAAAAAATATTCTTATCATGGTAACCATAATAAATTTTTAACAAAAAGTTGTAAATTATTAATTTATTTAAAACAAATAAAATGTTATAACCTAAGTGCAAAAAAGTTAAATAAATAACGTAGCTGTGAATCAAAGGAAGGCTACTACTACTATAAAATTGATTTAGTTGGACATAGATAATGCTTATGAGTCTTGTTGGGACTAATTAGTGCACAAAATGATGCATGTCAAGTATTAGTACAAGAATCACAATAGTAAAAAAATATACTTAAGGTTAATAAAGGTAGAGGATGATTTGGACAACCAATGTGTGCATAAATGTGAAGTAATGGATAAGCTTATAATAATTGATCCTTGTATGACAATGCAAAAAGACAAGAGGAGAGCTAAGATGACTATTTAAAGATAGTTTTCTCACCATTCATTTCTTTTATTTATATGTTCTGTATTCAAGTAATTATTCAACAACAAATTAGAATTTTTAATAATTTTGTTTCTTATGTTAGTCACATTGAACCATTGTTTCTTACATCATTTTTTAAAGAGAAAAAATAATTTTGTTGTTTATTAATTTTTTTGTTGAGTGTTTAATATCATGTATCTAAACATCAAGTAGTTTTATCTACTATAGAGCTCTATTAAATGATTCATGGGTAAAGCTACAACTGAAATTAAGTAATTTAGTGTTGGAGACATTGCCTAAGAATTGCTTAACTTCAAATTTTAGAGCTAATAGATGGAGCTCTTGGTGTAATAGTTTCCCATCTAGAACATGTGCTCTATAATATACTTACGGTTAATATTGTTAAACTAATCACTTAATACTCAAATGACACATATGTTTACATTTGTCTTACTCATCGTAAGGGGCATTGTTTTATGTCATCTTATATATAAGCAAAAATGTCAATCTTTATCATAAAAATAGGTTGTGAATAAATTACTAAATAATAGTTATTTGTTAAAATCTAAATAGTTGTACTACTCATAGGTTTAATCTTTAAACATTAAGAATTGAAATTATGTTAACACATAGTCTTCAATTCAATATGCATATTGATCAAACAATGTCATGCCTTTTAAAATTATTATTTTTTTGTTGAACACTAGTTAAGATGCTTTGTTTGATAACGACACCTAAGAATTTCTAATTAATTTTATCAAGTGAAATTTTAGATTTTTAATTACTTATATTTATGCTCATTGAAGAACTTAAAAAACAGCGAATGTTAAACCCTAAGAACATCTCATAGTTGGAGTAACAGATCATTATGCAATTTATTTTGAATTTAATTTTAGAAATTTTAATTTTAATTAAAATACTATGTTTGATTAAAATTATTTTTGCAAAACAAAAAAATCAAACTTTTTAACCCTAAAATCTTTATTTAAATTAACCATCTAGGAAACCATAACATTCATAACTTTCATAATTTTAAAAATCATCTTACCTTGATCTCTTCTTCAAAAACCTTCTTCCAACAATAATGCAAAAAGTAAATAAAGAAAAAATGCCTTGTTCTAATTAACCAAAGCATTTACTTTCATAAGTTTTTAGTGGAGGCATGACTCTTGAACACATATGCTATAGTATCTAATCATGGAATCACTCTTGAACCATTTATGTGCTTATTAAGAAGAAAAGGTCTCCAAAGTGAATTAGGGGGCAGCCAACCCTAAATGTTTGACTACTTATATACCTACAAGAAATGTTTATATACAACTACCTCACAATTATAAAAACAATGTGGGACAAAAATTACAAATTTGTCTTGCATATATCACTTAATAAATTTTGAAGAAAATGTGCAGTATTAGATTTTTGTGGTATGATCGAATGATCTAAAATTCATTTTCTTTTCTAAAACACGTAGATCTAAAACCAATTGTTTGAACCTATAGTCATCATAATAAAATGTTCAAATATTCATCATCTTTTCAGAAATGTATAGATTTAAATCAAATCATACGGTATTGTAATTTTCAAAGATCAAATGGTTGAAGATTCGTCTTCGATTCTTAAATTTTTAGAATTCAATCTAGTTATCTAATTATTCATTTTTATGATATAATGGTCCACATTAAAATCAATCATGTATTTAAGATTTACATTGAATCAATCACATTAATTTGGGATTTAATAATTTACATTAAAATAAAGTAAGTGGCTATCATTTTCCTTGATCTAATTACACAATTTGCAATATAATGTTCTAGATTTTCAATCGTGAGGCTCTCATTTTTCTTAATCCTTGCTAGACTCAAAAAACAACCAATGATGCTTTATGAATTGTAATGGTTATTTTATGAGCACCATTGAGCCACCAAACCCAGTATTGATTGTGAACAACTATTTCTGAATAGTTATTGAATTCAAAGCACAATTTTCATAGTGACTAATTTGCATGTTCTACAACTTCTTTTAGTCATTGAAATATGTCAATAAATATTAGAATTTTTAATATAAAAAATTGGTGAAGGAACAAGAAAATTTCAAGCAACAAAATTTAAGCCTTAGTAACTTATGCTAATTATTATTTTTGATTATTTTGCCCATCAAAAGCTCTCCTTTTTTTAATTCAAGTAAAACAAAAAAACATTTGTGCATTGTGATATATTTTATCAAACATAGGATTATTGTTTGCATCAAATTGAAAACACTTATAATTTTTGTTTTTCTACAAGTCTCATTTCATTAAAAGATTGCTATAGCCCATTTATGCTAATTATTATTTATGCCTTAGTAACTTATGCTAATTATTATTTTTGATTATTTTGCCCATCAAAAGCTCTCCTTTTTTTAATTCAAGTAAAACAAAAAAACATTTGTGCATTATGATATATTTTATCAAACATAGGATTATTGTTTGCATCAAATTGAAAACACTTATAATTTTTGTTTTTCTACAAGTCTCATTTCATTAAAAGATTGCTATAGCCCATTTATGCTAATTATTATTTATGCCTTAGTAACTTATGCTAATTATTATTTTTGATTATTTTGCCCATCAAAAGCTCTCCTTTTTTTAATTCAAGTAAAACAAAAAAACATTTGTGCATTGTGATATATTTTATCAAACATAGGATTATTGTTTGCATCAAATTGAAAACACTTATAATTTTTTTTTTCTACAAGTCTCATTTCATTAAAAGATTCCTATAGCCCATTTATTTTATTTAATTTTTTGTGCATTATCTTTTTTTGAAAGTCATATACTAACTAGTTTTTTTCCTAACATTATTAACGGAGGCTATAGGTTTGAATTCAAATTGAATCACTAAACATTGCTTTACTTTTTTTATTATTCCTAATTCTTTATTTTTGAAATTCTCTTTAAAAATTTAAAATGCAATTAATTAATTTTAAAAAAAATTAAACTCACACAAAAATGTTTAATAATGATTTATTTGAGGAAAATAGATAACCTAAAATTGTTACTTTAAAAAAGTTTTTAAAAATACTTTTTTAAAAGTCAGAATATTTTTTCGAGCAATTAATCCATCTTAAAAGGCCTAGTTTCAGTTGGTTTATCCATAGAGAATAATTGCTTAAATTAATACTGAACAAGTTTTTGCAAACATGCTTTTGAAGTGAAAACTAGTATACGAATCTCACATACTAAGTTTGTATAACTTTTTATACATGTTGATTAATAGAACAAGTCAATGAGCTTAAATTTATAAAGATAAATAAAAATTTAAAAGTTGTGATGTGTAAGGCTTAAGTACAAAAATTTGATGATTTGAGAAGGAGAAGCTTCTTGCCAATAAAACTTACATTAGTAGAATATTAAGTAGAGTTTTGTTGAGATGTCAAAGATTGATTCATATTAGTTACTTATTTCATCTTCAATAGTTAAGTATTTATTGAAAACTTTGATTATATATGTTAGAAAGTGTAGAGAAGTTATGCAAAATGCTATAATCAAATAGCTAAAAGTCTTTATAAATAGGTTAAAATAAATTTTTTCAAAACAACTAATGTAATGGCTAAATAATTTTCCATTTGGCAAACCAAGGCCATTGGTTCCAATTGGAGATAATAAAAACCATCAAATCTAATGCTAAATAAGTGGATGAGTTATGAATAGTCTGACCAAGATAGATTGGATCTAGGCCTTCTGATCATGTTGGATGAGATCTTGTTCAATGAATTCAACAACCATAATGGTAGAGTTTACCTCATTCTTTGGATTAAAATAAGATAATTAATAGCTACATGATTCAAGGATAAGATAGAAAGAGTTTTAGTCATCTAATAAGTTAAGATGAAGCTCCAACTATCTGATCTAAGAGTAAATTATATGAAATCAACATAATTAGTAATCACTATTTGATCTAAGAGATCAAATAGACGATAGGATGGATGATCATCATTGATTAATAAAGTGGATGTGAGTTTCATTATGCAATGGGAAAAATGCATGATCAAATAGAGGTATGTACTCTCAATTTTGGATGCATATGGGCATAAGAGATTTATTCCCACATTATAAGAACGAAAAAATATTTGGACTTTATAAGCACTCACTTGGGGCTAACATTCATTTCAATTTGGGGTTGGCTACCCCCTTGTGTGCATAAAAATTCATCACCTAGATGTACTAGAAACACATAGGTCTATATGGATCTGGCCAAACCCATAAACATACTTGGTTCATGTACAACCCAACTCAAACTGATGCCTTACACCATCTAGTTTAGGAAATCATAATTAGCCAAAATGGCCTCGTCCTAATTTAGTTACAATTATTTCCTGACCTGAGATTTGCAAATGCCTGCTTGAGCTAGCCAAGCCTGAACACGTTATACTTTCGTAAGAGCAGGAATGTGGTAAAGTTTTTTATAATTTTAATTTTGAAAATTTTAATTTAATTAATTTTTTTTATTCAATCTTGTATGAGCAAACAAACTAACATGAAATTTGACAAGGATATGATATAAATAAGAAAAGGGCTATAAGATTAAAAAAAGGAATCCTATTCATTTGTGAAATTAAGGAGATGATTAAAATTTTGATACATGAATATGATTTCAAAATTAAAAAAAATGAGTACCTTAAAATCAATAAACTAACTTTTGTAACAAAAATTATTTTAAATTTGATGCATGTCTTCAATCCTTGAGGCTTATTGAACAATCCAAAATACTTTGAAGATAACTAGTTCACCATCTTTAAAAGTGTATGGCTTATTCTTTATATATAAATCTATTTTACACTAAACAAGCCCATTAAAATAAAATATGAAATATTTAAGACTTGACTCATCAAATACAGATGTGACCTATGAGCTTCCTTTAACAAACCATCACTTTTTCTAATCATTATATTCTCTGTTGAAATATTAGGATTGCCACTCACCTGTAGTTGGCAAGTAGAGAAAGGCACATTAAGAAAATTACAGTGTACTAATAAAAATTAATAAAATGGATACAAAGAAACATAGAATTTAATTAAATAAAAAATGCCATAATACATTTATTTATTCTTTGAATGTTGTTACATTTAATAAAATTATGAATTTAGAAATTTCTTTTAAAATTTTTCATAAGTTAATGGTAACATAAAAAGGTACATCATTTGTTTAAGAAATTAAAGTAAATATGATGATATATGATTAGGAGTTATTCAAAATTCTTTCTAATGAATCTATTCAAAGAATATTTATTTGATTTATTAACATTATTAGTGGACTTGCTAGTTTGGGAATGACTATATCTATGAATGAACATGTAAAATGAACCTTTGAATTTTGCCAACAGACTATGAAACTTCAAGATTGCTACAAACATTTCTGCTATAATATTGGATGACTTTATAGGTGAGCTCATGACTAAAGAACTAGAGATAGAGAAGAGAAAAGAAGAAGAAGGTTTGATTAGAAAAAATAAATTATAAACAAAAAGTAAACAATAGCATTAACGGAGAAGAAGATACCTAAGAAGAGAAGACTATAGATGAAGATAGCATAGCTCTAATTTTGGAGTGTTTTTCTAAACGTTTTGGTGTTGTAAGAAGATATACTAAGAATGGTCCAAAAAAGAGGGAAGAAAATGGGAGATTCTTTGCCATGAGTGTGACAAACTACGACATATCAAACAAGCATGTCCTATGGTGTAAGATGGAATTAAAAAAGAGAAGAATGCAATGACGAACAGCAATAACTAGAAAAAGAAAGCATTGAATAAAGCCTAAATTGACTTCCAGGAGGCTAACAAAAATGAAGAGAAAGAGTGCAATGATGGGCTATTTTGGATGATGGCTCAAGAGGATGAACAAGAACAGGAAACATCATTAAATGAAGCAGAGGTAAGTTACCATAATAAAAAATAACCTCAAAAATTAATTTATTTGTGTAAGGTACACAAGAAACTAAAACAAAACAATAACAAATATTTAAGTATTTGTGAACATAGTAGAGAATAAACTGATAGATATATAATAAACGTGTAAAAGGCTAATGATGGCTTAGCAAAAAAAATTAAGCACATGTATCATTAGTTATAGAATTAATGATATTGAATCATTCAAATATACTTGTTCATTATTAAGTGGAAAACTTATTAGATGAAATATTTTTGTCTCTAATGCTAGAATACTTCATGTTCATTGGGATAATGGAAATGTCAATATTTTATAGGGTCATTATAGCATGCAAATTGACTACACAACACATGCAGGTGTTATTAAATCTCATATTTAATCAAAATTTCCTAAGTTTGCATCTTAGTTAGGGGAAATTATAGTTCATCTATCAAAAATATGCCTGACCTAAAAATGGTTGGATTCATAAGCCAAACAATTAGTTTATAATGATAGAAAACTTTTTTTTTGAAGGACAAGTAAAACATCTGATTCATGGATAGTTGATGTTTGAGACACATGACTAGAAATATAAATTTATTCACCCAACAAGAAGCCTATGTTAAAGGAAAAGTAGTACTTAGTGAATTTTTAAAGAAATATGATAAATGAATAAGTATTATTGAAAATTTTACATTTTTATTGCTAAAGTTTATTAGTTTAAAGTTTGAAGTATAATTTTCATAACATTAGTCTACTATGTGATAACAAGTTTAGTATTTTATTTGATTTTTTTACATGTAAAATAAGTAATTTTGGAAATGTATTAGTTATTGTAACTAAAAGAAATATCACTTACTTATATCATTTGAATGAAGTAAATAGTTCTCAAATAAAATTTTTGTGTCGTATGTTAATGACTTTAATTTTTTGTGTAGAAGACTTTTAATGTTAGAGTACTTACCTTTAGAAAAATGATTAAATATAACCTAGTAGGACATTTAACAAAATTGTCATTGTATAATATTATGTATGTGTTTTGAACTTTTTGAAATAAATTGTTGGGACATATACACTACTTGAGTATAGGACATATGAAATATGGACAAGGTGTATTAGATGACTATTTTAGATATACATACATAATTTTATTACAAAAAAGGAGTAAATTTTGTGGACAATTTCATATCTTGATAACTAAAATGAAAATGAGCTCTGTGACAATTTAGTTGTCATTAGAAGCAATAATAGAAGTGAATTTAGAAGTGAAACATTTATTGAATATTTACTAATAATAAAATTTCACAAACATTTTATAACAACTTTGGTAGACGAGTAATACCTCTTTTACATTGAAGTGAATGTGAATAATTTGATCCAGTTCAACATATATATTGCATTGCTGTTATTGAGAATTGATCAATCTAAGCATGATTTTCTAACAATCAACGTAAACTTTTCTATAACCATTTGCCTTTTCCTTTCCTTATCCAAGTAAATAAAGGCACAATGGATGAGAGCTCTATAATGCACCATTGACTGATGTAACCAATGAATTAACTCATTACTTTCCACCTAAGATTGGAGGGACACTTGTATCCATGAACTGTAGTAACTACATTAAAGTATTTAATTTCTATCCATGGAGCTTTCATTTCCCATAATATTTAAGTCACCTTGTATCAACATGTTCTTCATTTACCACTTGAGTTTAGCATACACATAGGTATAATAAGCACCATCTTGTTTCAATGAATTATCAATAAGCAAGTCAACTAACTACTCATCCTCATTTAAGGTTTCCTATGGATGCTTTACATCCATAATAGCCAAATCTCATTGGATTTATTCTAAATGTAGTTCTCAATTTCAAATTTCTTAAATATATTATGCAATTAGTTACTTTCAGCCATAAGTTCTGTGAGGGCAATTAAAATTACTGTTTGTGCTGAGTAGAATAAACTACCTTACAAAGCTCTTATTTGTTGTGCCTCTTATATTACAACCTATAATGTTATTCAATAAAAGCAATTTGTTATGAAATTTGAGAAAATCAAGCACATCTATAAATCTTATTCAAAATAAGATGCCTCTTTAACCATTTTTAATATTTCTCTTCAAGTGCCTATTCTAAACTAAGTTGAAATCTACCTTTTTAGATTACATTAGACTAGAATTTGTTGATCTTTTAAGCTAGTCATTGTGAAAAATTTTAAATTCATTGTTAGTGTTTTTGTTGATAAGCTTTATTGTAAGACACTACTAATTCATAAACTAAACATTTTTCTTTATTCTATCTTTGGGTTTTTCCTAAAGGAAATCTAATTATCAATAATCTGGCTAAAACATTCACATTCTTCCATGTTAATTCATTTGTAAACTTGGTTTTCCCTAAGCATGTGGCAATTCTACTACTAACTGTATTAGTTAAACCATTTGTGACATTTTATACTCCTTCCTTATAGTGGAAGGATTTCATTATGACTTAATATTTTTCATACCACATCCCTATCTAAAATGAAACTATTAGAATGGAGTCACTTTTCACTTAGAATGTTGCCTAATTCATAAATGATGGCTTAGTCAAATTGTATTCATTCATAGTTGTTGGTGGTTACTTTAGCTTGCATATTTGATGACATTTTATTTTTTTACAATGAAGAGAGGTGTAACATTGGCCATAGAAGTCAATTTAATAACTAAATTAGCATATTGAATTGATTGCCATAATCTATTTGAGTTTCCAAATTTTTTGTTACCCAAGTTAAACTAGGTAATTCCTTTAGTAGATCCACTTCAACACAACTTGTATATGCTTAGTCTAGTTTGGTTCATAATAGATATAGTCACTTGTATAAGAGTTGTTAGAACCAATCTATGTAGTACAGAGCAACCTTATTGAAAAACTAAAACGAAACCTAAATTAGAGCTAATGTTGATTCAAACAACATTCACATGAAGCTCGTGCTACCACTTAAATGTTGTTCTCTTAAAATCACTAATGTTCCATGCTTGGTGAAGTCAACATCTCAAATAATTTAAAAAATCTAATTAGTACATTTGAGTTATCCTAAAATGATGCCTTTTAGTCATTGAAAAGTTTTACTTTCATAAACACCACTAACATCCCTTTCGTATTTGGAAACATCTATGAAAATTTCCTCATTAATTCAGGCTAGAATAGTGTGTCAATTTTTTTAATTTCTTCTTCATTGAAAATAATTTTTTGTTCACCATTGAAGGTTCTCTTTGGTTGATTTGAACTAATGAAAGTTAGCTACCTAGCAAACAACCTCAATAAATGAATTGTTAAGAAAGGTGAGGCCCTCAAAACCTACAACAAAAACTTGCTGGCCTACTTGCTTAGTATAAGTAAAGTATGGTTGAGTTTAAGAACTCACCTCCAGGTGTCCCAGTTACTCCACTTTAATTGGAAATTAACATTATTCATTGATAATATCACTACCTATCAATCACAACCATTGACCATTTAACTTTTGGTTATTTACTATTGTTGCTCATGTATTCAATAAATTCAAAAACAAAGATTATTCGAAATATAGAATATTAAGTAGTCATTCCTTAACAACAAAATAACTGTGTACATCATAACTTAACATTATTTGCCACTATAAAATGGGTAATGGTCATGCCTTCTTACATGATAACTTGTCATGAGAACATACACTATTTCTTACATGTTTTGAAAACCATAACTAATCTATGCCCAACAATTTGTTGAGATTTAAAAATTTAAGATTAGGTTAAATACTTATGAGTCAAGATTTTTAGTAATTAGAAAACAATACACGACATATATATATTTAAGGATTTAGCATGTTAGTTCATTTGGATTCCTTATTCAACTTATTTTCAGTAACATAGGATTCATCCTTATCGATTTGGTGAGGCTTAAGTTTTTGTGAAACAAAATAAGTTGAATAATTGAGTAATATTCACAAATGATTATCCTTATTGATCCTAAAATCTTATAGCATTATACTTTATTTAAATAATTATTACTAGATGTTTGAATTTGGGAACATGGTCAATTCTTGAAGCTAATTATTATGAATACAATTCTACTAAATTTTATAACATCTAGCCAATAGTGTTGAATAAATTGTCCAATAGTACTTATATGTAAAATAGATTTTACAGTTAGCCTATAATGTCAATGACCATGATGAGATAATGTTATCTACTGGCATAGAATAGATCCCAAATCAAATAGTTCAAGATGCTAATCTTTATGAGAGATAAGGTATTTCATTATTAATTAAACAAAGTTAACTTCAATCCCTACAATAGCTTATATGTAGGGAGAACTACATGATTTCCTAAGCTTTGTATTTAGGAATCCCAAAAAAACTTTGTATTTCTTAGAGGTACTAGTGTGTGGTGAGTGATTAAGTTTTTTAAGTTCACATCCAAAACAATGTCACCTATGAATTTAAGCATATTTACTCGAAATTGAACAAATTGTTTTCCTCCAAGAGTAGCGTAATAAGATTTGATGTAGTCTATAGAAATAACTCCATATTACCTTTGATGATAAATATGTAAAGCATGCAAATTGGTCTTTGATGATAAGGCATTTTCATACATAAATTTTCTCACTTTAAATTTTTTGAGAGTTTGTGGTAATGCATGCATATTTATATATCATATATGTACTAAAACTATTTTTGATCAAATAATTACATTCATAAAAATGAAACTATAGAATATTTTTTATTCTTGAAATCCAAAGTTTTCTTTTTGAGCAACTTATTTACTAATATCAAACAATAGAAAATTGAATGAAGTTCTAAGTGAACATTGTTGTAGAAATCCTTTTTTGCAGGTAATTCATTGTTGTAAGAAACCTTCAAATAATCATCAAGTGTTAATGATTCATATTTTCTTAAGTTAATCACATTTCATTTCAAGATCATTAATGTGTTTCTCAGGCAAAGTGCAATATTTCTTTGCAAAGAAAATATTTCTTCTTTTTTTTGCAAATTTATCATGCAATTCATCAATGGAAGAACATTATTCATCATAAAATAAAATTTTCAAATTAACTTTGTCATATGTAGAACATTTACCTCAATAATGAAATTTTATGCAACAAATCTGCATTGTATTTTTGGGGCTCCTCCTTCTCTTCCCTTTCTTCTTCTTCCTTTTATTCTTATTACATTTTGTTTTTTTACGTTACCCATCTAACAAACACAGCATCAAAGAAAGTTTTTTGCATTAACATTTTAGTACAAATTTCTTATGATATAGGACAAAATAAATATTATATCATTTGAATAAAGTTAAGGACTAATGTTCATAAGAAACATTCATAATAAAGTTATGAATATTTCAAACAATTTCCTCAACTTTAAAACAACTTTTTGGACATAATAGTTGGAAGGGACTTTGCCAAAATGAAAATTTTTGACACATTAACATTGGTTGGTACTTGAGCATGCTCCGAAATGGGATTTTGCATATTTAAAAAATTAATAATGAAATGTTCCTATAGAGGATCTACTCTATGATGTTAGGCTTATGGAATAGAGAACCTCTCTAATTAAAGTAACAACCCACTTTAATACAACTTGTTCACTATTCTATGCAACCAAAGAGGGAGAATTAAGATTAATCAATTTTTCAATAATCCAAAATCTTTATTGATATTTATTTTTAGCATTTTTGTTCATAAAAAGAAAATATGAAGAAAAGTGTAAGAAAGTAAATCACTCAAAAGTTTTAAGATATCAAACCATTAGGCCACATTGAGCATCGAACACATAGAATTTCATAACTCAGACAATGTAATCACTTCTTCACTCAACATGAGTAGTGAAAGAAGGCTTTAGATCAACATTCTTTAATCAAAAAATTGTGTTCCCAATTTTGTAATAAAAAGAATACAAGTAGCATTTACCTTAATAACGAACTTTACTACCAGCCTTGGAGTAAATCCTTCCAATGTCTACTAACAAAAGTCATTACTTTTAAACTAGATGTTGTGGCACCATGATGACTCATTGTAAGGTTGCTACTCATCTACTCATTAGAAAGTCTTTAGTTAGGATCTTTCCTTGCACATAAATGGAGCCAAGGGTTTTTCAACTGTGTAGTCACAACGAAATTGAGAAAAAATTAACCTTTATTAATTGAACTGATATGCAATAAATATCAATAATAAATTAAGATTAGAAGTTACAAAATAAAATCATGAGATCTTTATGACTTTGAATGGATCAAAGTGCTATTTTACAGTAGTAGAGGAAAGGACTTCAGTTATCCAAAAATGATATTTTTTTTAAAGTCAACTAAAAGAGCACCCATTAAATGAAATGATCTTAGATGATTGAATACAATTGAAATCCCTCATACTTTTCTTAACAACATTATGGGCAAAAAAGGAGGTCTATATATAGGAATTTTAGTACTCATTATTTCATCCAAATCGATGTATGGAAATTAATTAAAAATTCCTTTTCCCTCATAATACATAAAACTCTACATATATTTCCTATTATAAACATATTGTTTACACAACAAAAGCATACCTTACATCACTACAATTTCACATGAATATTGACCTACCATATAGAAGCTACATCTAGAAGAGTATTTAACACTCCAATTCTTCTCATCGACGAAAACACACATCAAAAATATCCTACGCATGTTGGCATTGTGCATTGCACTTCTAAGTAATACTACTCACAAACACAATCCCTTTCTACATGAATGACTCTACCTACATATCTTATGCAAGTAACGAGGGCCATGAAGATCTATGTTTGATACTAAGTATTGTGTATTTTTCTAGTTATGCATATTTCATAACATTATCATAACAAATGTTTGCATTAGACTTTATCTTTTGTATAATTGTAAATTATCATTTTAAGGTAATGTTAGTCAATTCAAACAAGTGTCAAAATCAACCAGATGATACTTAATGTACCATATATTTGTACTATAACATATTAGTGTTTTATGAACTCTACTAAACAAGTGATGCATAAGTCAAGTCAATTGAAGCTAAGATAAGTATGGTGTGATCTTAACATGAACCTTTTATATAACAAAATTACCTAAATTGTTCAAATAGATTATTTTTTTCCAAATAACTTCACAGTTGATATGATGAATAATAATGATATAATTAATAATTTCTTTATGCAATCCATGAATAAGGATATTTAGCAATATAATTTATCAATTTACGGTTGTCTTATAAAATCATGCACTAAAGATTCTTATGCATTATATTGATGTGCATTTGTAAGCCATTAGTTTTTGTAAAGTAAGCATTAAAACAATCTCTACTTTTGAACCCCCCCCCCATTAGGTCCCATGGGATTCCTTGATACCATCTTTTAGATTAAGGCCATTAAGAAACTTTTTGAAAGGTGTGTAAATCAACTCACAAGATGTGATGTAACTAAACCAAAAATGGAAGTGAATTTTCAATTATTAAAATTTGGAAATACTTTGGTAGAGTACTACAATGGATCACCAAGCATTATATGAATGATTAAAACAATTGAAGAATCAAGAAATAAGAAAGATAAATATGTACAAAAGAGATGTGCTGGCTTAATATAACATGGGTTACCCAACAAAACTATGGAATTTATTAACCAATAAGATGTCAAGCTGAAGCATATTAGTATTTATCTACTCTGTAGTAAGTGTAGAAAGTTTTACAATTGCTACTTACATAAGTTAAAGCATAAACCCCTCTCTAGATTTTCATGAACTCAAATATTGCCCTCATAACATTTTTCTTACAAGAACTCAACCCTCATTCCTTTTTTATAGTGTCAAACAAAATCATAACACTAAGCCCTAAGACTGCTCTTTCTTTCTTAAAACAAAGCACTAGATTGGGACTTCCTTTCTTTTAATCCATGTTAGAAGGAAATAAAGAGCACAAGAATTATATTCTAAAAATAAGAAAATAATAAAATTCAATGTACCATTTTTTGAGATATAGAATAATGACTCATAACATAGTAGTTGAATCACTATTACCGAAGAATATTTTCAAATTGTTTTATGAAGCATGTTGTGTTAAAGCAATTCTAAGATCTTGAAAAATCCACATCTAAGATTTTTCAAAAAAATTAATAAAGAGAAGTATTAGTAAAGTTTAGAAAAAAAACGTAGTAGGCTATGAAATAACTTTGTAATTTTTCAAACTTAACAATTGAAATAAAAATTTCATGCTAAGTATTAAAATATTAAAATTTTCTTTTACACATAAGTCGTATTTATTTTTTAAGCATGTTTATTAGTTTAACTTTAGAATCAAATTGTTATCCTTATGCTTCCTTAATGTTTACTTCCATGCTTGACCATAATGTGATAATTTCTAAACTAATTGCTATGTTAAACATTATACCTCTTTGCAAGTTCATTAACCTTATCAAATAATTCACTCCGTTCAACTTTTATTTTTTATGTTCAACAAATTTTACCATTTACATTCCAATTTGATTTTCTTAAAAACCTAGTTTTGGCTAAAGTTTTATTCCTATTCATTAAATTATTTGAGCAATGTTAAAAAATGCCATCATATTAAACTTGAAATTACTATGAAATGTTTTGATGTTCTTCATATAAAAAATAAAGTTGATGATAAACATTTTTCTTTCTATTGCATATAAACCTTGAATGATCTTTAATGCATTAGATTGAACAGCACATGATTAATGAAGTTGTTTGATGGACCTTCAACAAATCTACATCTTAGAATTCAACTATTGTTATTGATTCTAATCAAACTAGGTGGTTTATTGTCCATAAAACACTAATTTAAGTAGCTAATTAGATTATCAAACAGGCAATCCAAATAAGATTCTTTTATCAATTTTTATATACATGAATTCATTTTGTACTAATTCCATTTCATAGACATTTTATTACAAAATCTTTGTTTTTTGAAGATGAAATGTACTTGTAAATATGAATATTATTATTTCACTAGAAGGCTAATATTTGTATATACCAAAATTCAAGATTTCTCTAAGATTTTTAGTGTAAGGCTTTACATTATTCTTAGAATTTAAAGGTTTTAGATCAAGAAAGGTAATAGGTTTATATTCAATTCTATTAATGCTTAAAATGAATTGTGAGTGCAGGTTTGAAATAAGGTACAATTGTAATTCATGACCAATCTCAAATTAAAAATTAATTTATCAATTACATTAGTACTCACTAGTACAAATAATGTCTTGAAGAAAAACTCATTCTATGCTTTGGGATCTCAAAAATCATCCACATCCTCAAGCTTATTTTATATCTTTCATATCACTTTTGCAAGTTCTACTCTAGTATCACTTGATAGAATAATATAAGAATCATCACTTATAAATTTCAAGTTAGCTAAATAAAAAATCATGCACTTGGTATACCTTAAAATAAAAACCATAAGCTACTTAAATAGTTTTGTGTAGTCAAAATCATATTTATCCTTTGTAGCGCATGGTGTGAAAGATACTAAAATTTTGATGATACTATATCAAAATCTGAGAAAATATTACAAATTAGAATTGCCCATAATAGCATAAGGCTCCCTGAATATATACATGTAACAATAATGATGCATATAACAGTCAATAAGGGGCGATTGAAATAAGTTTATGAAAATATGGTGGCACCAACTATTTGATCTAAAAAATTATCATGTGTAGGAATTGGAAACCTATACTTAATCATTATTTTGTTAATGGCATAATATATATGCACATGGACTAAGTTTCATTATTTTTTGGAGCAAACAAAGTGAGGACATCACATGCTCTAATACTTTTCTTAATAAATTCCTTTTGAATGAGATCATTTACTTATCAAGTAAGTTTCATATGAGCAAATAAATTTAATCAATCATTTAGTAAATGTGGTAGTGATGTGTCAAAAACAAGATCAATAGTATGCTAAATATCTCTTAATAATTAGAGCATTTAGCAAGTCATCAAGAAAACCTTCACAAATTCTTTTAATAGGGGTCTAACTATGGTGGTTGGGTGGTTATACTAATTAAGATTTCCCAATTTTCATAAAAAAAATAACTTCACCATTGCCTATATTCCTCATAATCTCGACTAGTGAAATGACAAATTAGTTTTTCTTTTCCTTTACCTTTTATCTTTTTCTTTAGGAGTATTTAGGCTAAAAATTCTATTTTAGGGAAGTTAAGGATAAATGTTCCATTTATGGTAGCATCTAAATAGATAACCAAGGTCTTTTTTTAATAAGGCCACCTATATATATTGAGATAACATTACACCATAATTGTTCAAAATATAGACCAAAAATTTATGAAATACAACACCTTTGTGTTCGTTAAAATTGATATTTGGTTGATCCAAAATATTGAGTATGAGTGGAGATGGTCTGTGCATGTTAGGCTTATCTTTTTGAGAGTATTCTATGATATGACAATGATACAACTACCACTACCTAATACATTTGAAACTTTATTCTTAACTCTTATGTTTTAAAACAAAAGTGAATACTTGTAAATATTCAAAACATTTAGTATGCTAATGAATTAAATTCATTAGACCAAAAGAAAGAATACAATAGGTTGAATATTTTTAAAGTAAAGTGCTTCATGAATCAAATAAAGAACAAATTCCTAGGATAATAAATAGTGCCTCTATCATCTTAGTGATTAAACTATCACATAATATTATTTTTCATTGGAGTTTTTTTTCCTTTTTCTTTCAACTTTTCACTAATGAATGTGATAGGAGGACCACTTTTACTTAGGACTCTACTGTTGCTTACTCCTCAAGCACAAGTAACTTCAAAGGAGGTTGAAAAGTCTAGTGATCTAAGGACTAGCTCTTGTGTTTTAGCTTCTTCCAATTTAGTAGGGCTACTTCTAACACTTTTCATAAGTTAAACTAAACCTTTTCAATATAATCTAGAATTGATGCTACAATCATGCGAAGTCCTCGAATGTACCAGAGATAAAAAGTTGGAAGGTTATGAAAACCATGAATATAATGTATATTAGTTTGAGTTGGCCATTAAAAATGGATTATATCTTTCTACGATCGGTAATTAATCATTGTTTTGGAATTATAAAACCTTTGAATGACATTTTTTCAATAAAAATTAACTTTTAATGGATAGAAAATAAATATTTTTCATGACAATGTAATGCATACTTGTTTAGTATGTCCTAACACTTCAAATATGTTGCAGCTATAAATGAATGTATAATGAAAATAGATAACTACAAAATGACTTTGATAAGGAGACAAACCTAAGCCATAACTCTCACTAACATACTTCTACATTTGATAATGTTAATGGCCTCATAACCATTCATATAGTGCATCCTTTGTTTTAAAAGTAGTATCACATTTATCACTAGGTAGAATATAACAAAATAGTATCCATTTTTGAGATTTATTTTAGAAAATATGGTGCTCCAACTATTTGAATCAAGAAATCCTTTTACTTGGGAATTAGAAACCTATACTTAACGATTATGTTTTTAATGGCATGACTATCTACGCACATGAACTATGTTTCATCATTTTTTGGAGCAAGCAAATTGGGCACAGCACATGGTCTACTGCTTTTCATAATAAATCCTTTTCGAGCGAGGTCTTTTACTTATCAAGTAAGTTCTACAAGAGCTGATAGATTTAATTAGTAAAGGAATTCAACACCTTTGTGTCTATGAAAATTAATATTTTGTCGATCAATTATATTATGTATGGATGGAGATGGTCTAAAAATGTTAAATCTAACGTTTTGGTAGCGTTCTCTATTATGACAATGATACAACTATTGTGTATATAATGATTTTACAAAATTGCTCTTTAATTCTAATGAAGATACAAAATATTTCAACTCATCACCAATCTTTAGTTATTCCTCATGTAACCAAAATGCAACTCATAACGGTTATGGTAATGTATTATATGCAAATTTTTAATCTAGTGCTTGTAATTCTACTTCAACATCCTCATCTAGCTATATGACCTCCTCTCTCTTAACATTATTGCTTTCTTTCTTTTCTTCTTTTGTATTTATGCATAAGACTCTTTTGGGACACTAGGTTATGATGTGTCCATTTATGTGACAATGATAACATTGTACTCTAGCTATAGTAGATGGTTTGTCCAAGGGTTGGGTTCAAATAACTATTAGTATTGGCGATGAGATAGTTTATTTATAAAGTGGAAGTAATAGAATTAGTGGATGTAGTGGTATGCATTTTAGGGTAGGAAGTGGTCAAAGGAATATAACTCTTACAAGTAATTGATATTCTAAATCATAAGCCACTTTATATGCCTTTTTTAAACTAATAGTATTTCACAAGTATAGCTCAATGGAATATTCTCTCTGAGCCCAACTCAAAAACTAAAATAATGCTACTTGATCTAGCTTCTGAAAATCACATTAGAGCATATAATCCTCAATGTCAGTAATGTATTTTTTAGAAGTCTTTGAATCTTGGGATAAATATTACCATTTATCTAAAAGAGTACCTAAATAAGAGGTGAGTGCATATTTTGCTTGCAGAAAAATCTTTAGTTCTTGTCACGATTGTGGTATTACTCACTTCTAATCAGAACATTACCTTTTTAATATTCGAATAAAAAATCTAGCAAGTGATAGGAGCCTAAGTTTTTACAAATTGGCACTTTGATACCTTTTATTGTCATCCCATTCAAAAAATGCTCCATTCTCATTTCCTAAATTTGACATACTCTAGATTCTAAACTATCATCAAATATTGCAACACTTATTTTAATAGTGTTAGCATAGTGATGAGTATCCCTACCATGCCTACTATCAAGGGTATGCAAGGTAGCTTGTGACCTAGGTCAATATTTTAATTTTGTTAGGTTCACTTTTAGTAGATATTTCCTCTGCTTTAGAGTCACTTTTCATAGGACAAATTAATCTATGGGTTTTACCATATCTGCTTTAATTACATTGTTCAAATCAAACTATGCATGTTTCAAAGGTTGCTCTTAGCTCTTGCAACAAATGAATTAGTTTTATAATTACATGTTATGTTATTAAGTCCATAGATGACTGTAGTGGCCAAGAATCAAACATTCCATAATATTATGTAGACCTAGTAGTCATAAAAAGTGGGATTAAAAAAAATTTTGCAATTTGGAATGATAAAGATAATGAGAAATAAATAAATCATGAGATGTAATAAAAGAAGAACATACAAATAAATAAATGTTATAGCATTGGACATAGAAAGAAGATTTTATTTTATTTATTTTTGTACTGTTTTTTCATATAAGTGTAAATATTTTTTTAGCAATTAAAAAAATGCATAAAATTTAAAGATATTAGATTAACGTTAAATTAAAAAATCATGCAAAGTTCTTATAGCTAAACATTCTTTGATACCAAGTTCATATATAATTATATACTAAAACTTACATTTAAGTCATCGATAATTGAAAAGTTCTTAGGCTACCCAAAGGTGTTATAGGTTCATAATAGAAAATGTTAGTATCATTGGACAACAAAAACCTTTCATAGAAGCTTAGGACATACACTAATAATTAACATTAAGAATGTTTACCTAATGTAAAAGTGATTTTAATAACCAACCTCTAGAATACTCAAGTTATTAGTGTAGAGTCAAGATGAATAAGTGGTGATTTTAGTAAACTAAATAAAAAAAATCACATGATCATTAAGCCAAACTAGATATTTGGATAACATGATTAAATTCCCAAAAGTTGAAACTAAGCGATTAAAAGCTTTCTTAGTGATTCGATACTCTTGTGAATACTGGATAATATGTTAGGATCTATTTATTTTGAGCCTTTAACTCTCCTTCCTAGACTACCTCTAGAATCGTAGCACTATATTTAATATACACAACATGCTTTCATTAAACTGGCTTAGTGGAAGTACTTTGCTATTTTATTCAAATTATATTACTTATAATATTTTTAGCATCAGCATTTATATAGATTTTATGGCTACAATGATAATTTGTTGGTCTAGAATATGTAAGGGTATTTTTGAAATATTATGGAACATATTTTACAATTTTAAAAAATATTTGTAAAATTTTGAAAGTTATCACAAATAATAAAAAAATATAACCTAAATTAATTCAAAAATTTTCATTGAAATGAAGCATAATTAAGTTGACATAAGAAGCTCCCAAATTGGCATGTGCATTTTGTGAATTAGTTTAGTGAGTGGTAAGGAGGTGGCCAATGCAATTGATGCAGTGCCAGTGGATAGACACAGCTGCATGTCAAATCTAATTTGGAAGTCAGCATGAGCTAACAGATCGACATGCGTTGACAGCTTAGGAAATTTCATGCATTGTAGATCAACACTGGTCAGTGTGTTTTGAGGAGATGAACAAGTTTGAAGAGTTAAGGTGGGTCGATCAGGACACATGAATTGACATTAGTAATATTAAAGTTCAAAGATGATAGCAAGTAGTAGCTGAAACAAACCCAACTAAAAATTTTAAGCCTTTTTAACATTATTTTGAGACCATTTTTTCCTAATAGAATTTCGATGCTCTCTGAGGATGTCTTGGATAGAATTTAAATCTAGAAGTATTTCAAAAGCTACCAATCAATCTTCAAATGACTTAAAATGAAATTATAAATACAAATAACATAACAAATTGATAAAAAAATTAAAAAGTGTGATATACAAGGGTCAATTATAATTGGCCCCCCAATAGAAATGATATCAAATACTAACTAAAAGTAGATGTACTAAACTTGAATGGCTCATAATCCGAGTAAAACAAGCATGCCTCTAGGGCAAACCCCTGTGTGATATATGGAATGCTACTACGTCAAAAATTTACTAATATTTTTTAAATGCTAGATCATAACTACTCATTGATTTTCTTAAAAGGTGGAAGTTTAACTTGTTAGATAAATCTAAAGAAAAAAAATTAAATTTTGCAATATTTTCTTTAAAGAAGAAATAATTTCTAATTCTATTACATATTATGTCTCGCATAATTTTAATGTAGATATCGAAAGCTTATATAGTTTTTTAAGCTGTGCTAATAACATAAATGATCCTTGTAGCTTCCATAATAATGTTATACAAGGCTTTATTTGTGTGACAAAGAGAAAATGAAGAATTTGTGTTTTCAAAATTTTGAATAATTAGCTAATGATATGTAATTCCATTGGTGAGTGATTATCTTGATCAAAAGTTATATAGTTTTATTTATATTTATTACAAGTTATTTCTCTTAAAATAATTTAATTAATATTTTCACCATTATAAGGCTATGTAGAGCATTTCTCAACCTTTTCTTTTATGTAAAAATATTACTACATATTGGAGGTTACAATAGTTATAGTTTATACTTCGAATGCATTATTATTGTTATCAAGAATTCTGAAGACTATGGTTGATATGATTGTGCGACAATGAGCTTCCATAAGCTTTTTATGTGCTGATGCATGTTAATATCATATGTTAATAGCTTAACATTCAGTGATTTGGAGTGTCTCGTTGAAGTATTAGTGTGAGCAATTCAATATATAGGTTGGAATGAGTCCAATGCATAGAGGTATCCTAGTGGCCATGATGGATTCCACATAAATTATGTATTGAAATTGTATAAGCACACATAAGACTACAATGGCTTGTCTTGTTCTACAAAACTAATATATTGTATAATGAGAATCATATGACAAAAATTTTATGAAAATATTTATGAAGTGGTAAACCAAGATAATTGAGGATCTGAACTACAAAACTTGAGACAATATGTGCCAATGGATAAGTTTAATTAACATATTAGTGTATTATTATAACTAAATAATCTAACACAAATCAATGGGGTTTCAAAGAAAACCAAATGGTTTGTTCCATGTCATATATTTAGCTAATCATAATCTTGCTATGAATTAAGATATCATGTACTACATTGATGGATTTCATGATTGTATGACATAAAAAAATTAGACTAAATATGTTTGTCTAGTCCTTTCTAACAAGTGGTAGCATCAGAATGACCTTGTCGCAAAGAGGAAGCACAAAAGATAGATTTGATTGATCAGCATCGAGAACATGTGTAGAAGATGATAGTCTTGATGTGAAATATTATACTATGCTGATTGATGATTCATATTGAACGTGCTGAGCAATTATCTCGCACTAAAGTAATCCAAATTGAGTATTGGAGCATTATTGAAATGTTTTGGACCAATCTAAAATATCTATTTTTGGTAGCCAAATTAGCTAGCAATTATATTGCTATGAAGTAAAATATAATTCAATACTATGATGAACTCTGTAACCATAAATGTTGAAATAGTCAATAAGTGACATCGTATTAGTTCAGTCATTAATGACCACACAATTATAGCTGAAAGACATGATAAAGGTGTAAATAATCCAAAAAACTAGAGTTTAATGTATTACATAATTAAGTCCAACATACCAAACTAATGCCATTGAACTAGTCATTACATAAGGTTGATTGGGAGGATGTGTTGGCCAATGAATGAAGGAATACTAGATCTTGAGGATGTAGAACCTTTTTGTGTAACTAAAATTGATGAATAATTATGTTAGCTATTAGATCAAATGACGAAGAAATTTTTGAGAAAGACATGGCTTTTTTTCTCATTCTTTGCATCTATATCTTGTTCCTAAAAAGAATAATAAATTTGATAGGTAGTTTCCTAATTCACAAATTTAAATAAATACAATAGAAAAAATTTTATTGTAATAGTAGTACAATATGTACTCAATTTACTTTAGCAAAAGTAGTCATAATTGTGTTAAACTTTCTTTTGAATGTTTGCTAGAATCAAGTGCAAGTTTGAAGGGAATATATTAGAATGGGTTTGGATTGGTATTCCTTTTTATGCAAAAAATTATGATCTTAGATATAGGAAGAATAGTTATCATTTGCTAAAATTGAGGAACTCTATGGATATTAGTTTTGCTGATATCAAACGAGCCACATGAAATAGTTCAATTCCTTTTTCCTAGAATATAATTAACTTGAGATGAGTTATGTGAACCCAAAGTAGTTTATGAAAATTGATTTCTTATTCTAAAATAAAGGATAGATAATAAAGCCTAGTGGTCTTCAAAGGTTTTAGTTAATTATTTGTAGCGCCAAACGCTCTGTAATTTCCATAATAACAAATCGAAGTTAGCCTTAACGATTGTGTGAATGCATTTTATACATTTGATTATGGAGGCATTAGTTTGTTGACTTTCCTTATGATCAATACATAATATATCAAAATCTCTCCACATCAATCAAAATTAAAGCTTCACAAACTTTAATAATTTGTGATGAATTTATAACCTCTAAAAGAATATAGTTACTGCTTATTAAAGCTTGCTAATTTTTTACTACATTTCCTTCCTTGAATATGTGTTAGATGTGAACTACTTTTCAATGAAATTTATTCATTCAATCTAGTTGGATTAAGATATAGCAAGGATTCCAATGCTTTTATGCATCATTATAGAGATTGATTAATTGTTTAGTTCTATAATGATGTTTTTGCAATGCCAAATTATCACATAAGTGTAAATTAAAAAAGTATTTCAATGGCTTCAACTTATATATATTTTTTAGATACTATAAAAATTGAGAGTACTTTAATAGCTTTAGCAAATAGTCTCTAATCACACAAACACAACCAATAAGGCCTCACTTCCTTCTAGTCAATCCATTAGAATTTAATTTGACTAAATTCACTATTTGGGAAGTTCACTAAAAAACTTTTTTATTTTTCAATTGATCTCAAAAAATCAAGGAAGCTATGCATATTTTAACATTTAAGGATCTATTCAACTTCTTTACATAATTATGCAATATTTGAATGTTGAATAACTATTACTTTGAACTCAATTTGGAAAATTACAAGGAATATTTTGATCATTGAATTATTTTGAATATCTATCTTCTAGATATTACAACATATGAGAGATGGTAGAACACTAAGATCTTCAATAGTTATTGAGTTTCTTTGATTACACTTCCACCATTGTAGAAGCATTTCATGAATCATGATGCTGGGTTTATTTGATGCCAAAATTCATTACAAAGGTGTTCCATAAGATTTATTTGAGAGTAATTATATGCAAAAAAAGGAATTTTTCTAAAAATTGAAATTCAACTTACCAAAGTTCAAAAGATAATTATTTATTTAGGATCCTCACTTTGGTAGAGTTTTGGAAGGTGTAAACTTATTCTACATTATTTTTTTTACTTATGAATGAGGTAATTAATTACCTCTAAGCTTATCCCCTTCTAAATTGATAGCTAATTTTCTATGCTTGATGAGGGTCTAATAATTGTTGCCATCCTTATCAATTTTGTACCATGTATTGTAAAATACAAAATAGTGACAATGACTCTCTTTATTTGATTCCAAGTCATTGAGCATGCTTCACAAAGTTTCCATTAAGGAAATTGCATCTCATGTATCTAACATAGATAATTTTCTAGGTGTAGACCTTGTAATTCCAATATAATCATCCCTAAAATCCTTTAATTTCTTGGCTAGTAATCAATACATTTCAAAGGGGAAGCTAATCATGTTCTAGTTGGCCAAATGGTGCTTGCTCACCAAATCTCTATCACCCTAAAGAAAACCATTTATCACACTTTCTCCAAAATTAATAAAATTATTGAAATGATAAGATATCATTAGATTATGAAGTATAATTAACTATAGGATGTGGCTTATAAGTACTACTCCTATTGAGAATAATGTCTTTTTGCATGTTTTGTTAATCTAGTGTTCGAAGTGGACCACTTATTTCCTACCTTCAAATAATGTGCTTTTGAGTTAAGGGTTTAGAAAGTAGTATCTTTTCTAAAGCAGGAGCTCCTTGTCAAAGTTCTCCTGCTTATGTTTCATATCTGCACATCTAATAAAGAAGATCCTTTGTACTTTAATCTACAAACTTGATGTGTCCTAAGGATTTAAAAAGAATAACTTGATATTTTTAATTAAGTTTTTATCATCTCCTCAGATGAGTATAAGGAAATCTACAAAGCACAATTAGGACTTTGCTTGACAACCACTTGGAGTGGCATTGTGCTTCCCTTTACCTAGTATATTTAGATTATTTAAAGTTCTTCTTAGTGCTTTAGCTACAATGTGGAGATGAAATAGGGATAGAGGGTTATTCTTTAGCTACAAGTTATTCTTTTTTTAAAAAGAATAACTTGATATTTTTAATTAAGTTTTTATCATCCCATAAGAAGAGTATAAGGAAATCTACAAAGCACAATTGGGACTTTGCTTGACAACCACTTGGAGTGGCATTGTGCTTCACTTTACCTAGTATATGTAGATTATTTAAACTTCTTCTTAGTGCTTTTGCTACAATGTGGAGATGAAATAGGGATAGAGGGTTACCATGAGTTACCCAATAAGAGAGTTCAATGGAACCATTTCCTTTCTCATTAATAATGGCTAACAATCAACTTATATTATAGCTATAACTAGATTAATAAATTATCTATTGAAGTTAAACTTGTGTAATGCTTGTTTCCCTCATGATATGCTATTGAACAAATTCTTAAAGTCTAGCTTGATAATATAGCAATAAGCATTGAACTTCTTATTTAAATCATTAAGTTGCTCTTATGAAAGTCTAATTTCTAATGTAGGTAAAATATTTTTAGTGATTTCCCCTTAGAAAGGATGATTGCTCCATTAAGATTATGGTTGTAGGAAACACCATAGTTGCAAGCAACTTAGAATAGTTTTTAGAAATTACACATCCAAATTTTCATAAAGTCATCGAAAGATGTATTTCAATTAGTGTTTAGAAGAAAAATTAAATTAGTACTACTACATTATTTAGTAGATGAGACAATTATTGATAGCAATTAGAATATTTTTTAGAAATTATACATCCAAATTTTCATAAAGCCTTTTAAAGATGTATTGTATTTAGTGTTTAGAAGAAAAATTAATTTTGTATGACTATGTTCTTTAGGTGATGGGATACAAATAAGAAAGTTAGATTTTTTAAGTAGGTAAAATATTTATATTGATTTCCCCTTAGAAAAGATGATTGCTCCATTGAGATGATGGTAGGGGGAAACACCATAGGCTAACTGCAAATAACTTATAATATTTTTTAGAAATTATGCATCCAAATTTTCAAAAAGTCTTTGAAAGATGTATCGCAATTAGTGTTTAGAAGAAAAATTAAGTTAGTACTTCAACATTCTTTAGGTGATGGGATACCAATAAGAAAATCATTGATAGCATCATAAATTTCATCTTTAAATATGGACCAACAATATTTGTCAAATAAAACAATAAACCAATCCAATCTGTAACAACATAAAGAATCCATCAAAAAAATAATTCATTGTATTTTCTCCTTATTAAGTAGTTGAATTAGTACCATATTACTTTTTAGTGAGTCCAAGCATCATAAAGCAAAGCACCTCCATTTTTCTTCGAAAGGAATAGTAGAACTCCAAGCAATCAAAGACATATTTGCTAATTAAAACATTATTTAATGCGTAACTCCCAATTGGATCTTTAATTCTTTATATATTACCCTTTATTTGCTTATTGTTGAACATTGTGTGGAAAGCATTTGTATTTTTCTCACCATATTTAAGTTAACTAATGCTTATCTTTCTACTCTTATACACCAAATGCAGTGGCATCTAGTAGATCACGTAGAGGTTAAACTTGGAGAAGTACTACTTTTATTTCGGCTTGGAGCCCCATGAGGATTGGCCACTATACTTGTTATTAGTCATTGTTATCATTGTCATTATTGGGATCAATTATAGTAGACCTTTATTTGTTCAACATTTCAATTTATTTTCATTAGTTCAACAATTTATTTGCATCTTTAGTTTAGTTTATGTTGCTTAAAGTACAATTGCTAATTTTTTGAAGATTTCCATCTTAATATTTAGTATAGGCATTCCCTTCAACCATCTCAAATCTATCACTACAAAATTTTCTTAAAATTTTATTTAAACAAGGCTTAAAATTTTATTTAGGGGTTTTTTTACTATCATCCTCCTTTAACAGCCATCATTACCACCACCATAAGCATTGATTTATCAAATCGTGCTGACTTTCTTCAATCTGAGTTGATCATAAAGTGGAGTCGAAGTGTCAGTGCCTCTACACCTATGCTACTCATTGAAATTGGAACACAAAGTGATGTGTCGTTCCACCTATGTTGCATCTTGCATTGCCTTATTGCCTCACCTTTGGCTATTACTGCTGCTAGAAATGCATGCATTAGTTTTGGAAAAAAATTAGATAATTAATTTGATAGTTTTAAATAACTTTTTTAGTCTTTTTTTAAGACTTTTAGGTATTTATTTAGTAATTTATGGTTGCTTTCAAAATTCTAAAATGTCTTCTAAAATTCCAAAAAAGTATTCCTTATTATTCCTAAAAGTTTTGTCCATACATCTCTATTTTAATAACCATGGTTAATTCATCTTAAGTTTTGTTAGATCTAACCTTTAGTACTACTCATCTATAACTCTTTGAAGTTTTCTACCATCTCCATAACATGTTATTCTTTACCTTCAGACTTCAAAAATATATTACAAAATTAAGTTTTACTCCATTCTTCAAGGTGAGCTTTAACTTTCTTTAGCTAGTAAGCTAGGGCCCTCATTTTTGACCTAACAATTAAAAGACTCCCCTGAGTAACAACTAGAGAGAATTCTATGCTTTCAATCAAAGTGCCTTGGAATCTAAGTTGTCTAGGATTAGATTTTGACTTTTGATAAGGAAATGATTAATAATTGAGATTAGTATAAAAAGAACAAGTTCATATGTTGAGCCACTATGTTAGGAAAGCTTTGAGCAAATCATGATTCAATAGGGTTCTATCCACAAGTGTAACCTTTATATTTGTAAACCTTAGCAAAGACATTTTATGTTCCTTCCATTTAGGGAAGACAACTGACCTCCAGCATCAATCTTAAATGCCTCCAAAGATATCTTCTATTAATAAAAGAGTTGTTGGCATACACAAAGAGTAACACATCATTTATGTACCACCATGTGAAGAAAGTATTCTTAATTTTCAATTTCAATGTTGTAAATATTGTAACTAAAACATGTATACTTTGTTAGAAATGTTGTATCATAATAGTGAAAGCTTGTTTGCCTTTAAGAAAATTTTTTTATTGTGTTTATTTTGGCCTAGGTTTAGCAAGTGGTGGATGTATGCTCATTTTATAAGCCAAACAACCTAAAAATTGGTTACTTATATTTTTAATTATTACTAATTTTTCAATTGCATAATTTATAAAAAAATTAAATATTTAAAGTAAAATAAAAGTTTATTTAAAATCATTTTTATATACTTTTTATACCTCATTAAAAATTATTTTAAATATTGTCTTGAAATATTTAATAATAAAGGAAAGTTTTATTCTTAACAATTCAAATCTCTTGTTGAACCACACTTCAGATGCAACCACACCTTGACGTCGATGCAATGCAATGCCTTCATGAGTAATAGGGTGTAATGGTCACTACAACATCAAAGTAATGTGCCCTTGTGTAGTATTTGCTACAACTATATGTACAATACTATAACGTGCAATCTCGTAGTAGCAAGTTTGTGTGCACTGTACGGTATCTTGTGATGTAGAAGACAGTTCGTGAGCACATCCAATGGCACAAGGGTACAAGCACCCGCAATGTGTAGCCCTTTGCCTAGATGTTTAGCACAATAGGATATTGATGCTTGGATAGAGTGATTCCCAATTTATAGAGTTGCATGCTTCCCTGATAAAATTGTCATCATAACTAATGCAAAAGTGGCAGTGTATAATGCAGTACAGCTTGTGGTGTAGTGAAAGTTGGATGGTGCAATATGCACTAACATTTTTACATGTTAGATTACACCCCTAGCCATGTGCTACTATAGATGCATGCACTATTGCACCATGCATGTGCGATAAGGAAATATGCATGCATGTGAAGGCTAGTTTGTGCATGTTGAGTGGCTTCCTATGTGTGCTACTAGTCATACTAAAAAAATGTATCTTTTTTTGAGATTTTTGGCACTACGAGCTACTAACAAATGGATAAGGTGATGCCCTACTGAGAGAGTTGCCTTATTTGATAGAATAATCCAAATGTGCTATCTTTAAGGAGCAATGTGGGCGCTGAATGCTTACCATGGTAATGTAAAAGTGATGTGGTGTTTGTGCTATGTTATTAAGCACACTATAGTGTGCACACTGTAGTGGTGTGTGTGCATGCAATAGCTACCCGTTGCGTGCCTTATGCCATCCCCTTCATGCCACTTGTAGGGCCCACAAAGTCTACCATTTTTGGGTCTTTAGCATTGTAGGATGCTAGTGCTTATATAAGGTGATGCAATAGTAGCAGACTTGCCTTCTTTATGGAATGGTCATAGTATGCAATTCTTATGATGAAACATATTTTGTTGGGTGGCCCATGATGAAGCAAAACTTGGATCTTGAATATGAGATAAGGAGTGCATACTAGAGTGTGATCCTAGTTGCACGCTACTATAACTGTACGTGTAGTAGAGAACTATGCATGAGCACTACTATAAGTGTAGTTGGTAGGTAGTCAGTGCACTTGTAATTGTACCATTTGCATGTCCCAAGTTGATGCCACAAAGCTTATACATTTTCCCAATTTTTAGCATAGTTGGCCACTGGTGCATGGATAACGTAATCCTTTTTTTGGGGGATGAATTCCTTCTAAGTTGGTGAAATTTTCAATATGCAATCTGTAAGAAGTAATGTGCAATATGTAGCCCAAGGTGAAGTGGAAGTTTGATGACACAGTATGTGCTAAGATTTATGTATGCATAAGATTGAGACTAACTATGTGCAGTTATAACTTCATGCATAATAAAGCACATGGAACACTATAACACTGTGGATGTACATAGCACTAAACCATTCACATGCATAGTAACAAGCCTACAAGCCCCATGCAACATCCAATGTGCACATGTATTGGGGCCCACAAAGTGTATCATTTTTGGGATTTCTAGCACTACAAGCTACTAGTGCATGGATAAGGTCATGCACTTTTAGGAGACTTGCATCCTACATGACGAGTTTATGGCAATATATAATCTTCAAAGGGTAATGTGTGATGTGATATGGATGACAACAAAATGGAAGTTGGATTGTGTGATATCCATTAAGATTTGTGCATGCTGGGCTGTGCCAAAGTCACACACAACAAAGAACTGCATGTGTAGTAGAACTTTATAGGTTCCCAATAGTTAGTCTAAGCATGCCAAGCAGCTTCCTGTGTCATAGCTAGTGGGGCATGAAATGTGTAACTTTTAGTTTCATATTTTGTACCATAGTAGTCCCTTAGTGCTTGGATCAGGTGATGCTCTATTTGGAGACATGCCTTCTTCATTGAAGAAATTGTCACAAAATGCAATTTGTAATGTGTATTATGCGACATGGGGTCTCTCAATGCAAAGCAAAATTTAGATGATGCAATATGTGCTAAGGTTTGTGCAAGCTTGGTTATGGCCTAAGGATCATGCTACCATTGCTGCGAACAAATAGAGCATTGGCCGGTTGCAGCACCAAGAATTCATGTCTACGTTCATGGCGGTCCATGCAGTCCCTCGTTGTTGCATCCAACGAGCATGGTTGTTAGGGCTCATTATGTGTAACTTCTTCTGAGTTTGCAGCGACGTATAATGTAGTGTGGCTCACAATAAAGTGGAAGTTGCATGGTGTAAAATACACTAGTGTTTTTGACTCTTGGGCTTCATGCCTAGCCATGTGTAGTAGATAGCCTTTGTGTGGCCAACAGCATCTTTTGTGTGACCGTTTTGTCCCACACAATGAAATATTTTTTTTTGTTTTCCTCTCTATGATCTATTGATGGAGTGATAAGGTGATGCTTTATTATTGGACTTTTTCTTGTCATTTATTCATAATATGCAATTTGTGAAGGGGAATGTGTGTCATGGTGTAACTCTTAATGAAGCATAAATTAGATGGTCCAATATGCACTAGGTTTTGAGCATGCTTGGCTATGGTCCAAGCCATGAGCGACTAAAACCATGTGTGTGCTGGAACATTGCGTGTGATCTAGCATTATGTTTGCATGCAATAGCCAATCATCATGTGGCCTACTGCATTGTTTATGCAAAGCTTGTTGGGCTCACAAATTTTACTTTTTTTGGGATTTTTAGAGTTGCAAGCTGCTAGTGCATGGATAAGGTGATTCTTTATTGGGAGACTTACCTTCTTCCATAATATAATTGTCATAATAAACATTCTACAAGGGGTAATTTGTTGCATGGTTCACCAGTAGTGAAGCATGAGTGTGTGATGCCATGTGGCTTTGACAATCTCCTTGTTGTTCATGTTCCTGTCATTTGTGGTGGTACACGTGGTGGCATCTCGATGACCCATGTGGTGGCTTTCTTCCTACCAGACTTTTTGTTCCATAAATACAGAACTCTTTGCAACCATTGTCATTACTAAGGACATCTAGTGTTGGAATGAGGTAGCACTCCATTGGGGACTTCATTTGGTGAATGTAGAATTGTCTCAACATGTGTCATAATGGTCTACTATTTCGATTTTTTTTTGGTGTTTAAACTTCAATGCTGCAAATTGCATTCAACTAGGTCTTGGTTCAGCATCTCGTTGCCTCTAAATGGTTGGCACATTATATTAAGCCTCACCTACATGTTGTGTCTTGCTGTGCATGTGACTTGGGGGCCCAATAGGTTGTCCTTTTAGCTATAGAATTGCAACTTTTTTAAGAGATTAACATGTGGTTTCATAGTGGTTGGCCAAGTTTTGTGCACATAGTTAACTTACTTTCTTATTGTGGATCTTGGACAAAACATTTTATAGTTACATGTGTTATGCTCAACATCTTTGATTTGAAAGGTGCAATAATGTTTAGGCATTTCGATTGTTGTTTACTTAGTGCATGCCATTATGCATAATTTGTATACTTATGCCCTTTTTATAGAACTATTGTTTGTTGTCCCAAGCAGATGCTAGCAAAGGCCTTCATCCTTAATTAGACCCTCTGTGCTTCTTTCTATAGCTATGAAGCTCTTTGGGCTAATGGGCTTCGATTGGATTGAGACTTCTTTTGCATAAGAGTTGTTTTTGGTGCTATGTCTTGTGCATGGGATACATCTTCGTCTAGTAAATCATTATGTGCAGGGCTTTGTCATGTAACTGAATATTCAAAAAGATAAATTTCATTTGACACTTGTTTTTTTTATTAGATGGGTAAGTTCAATTTAGTCATTTCTTTGACACCACATTTCTCTTGTGATGGAACTTTTGGCATTCCATTTAGTAGTTGAACATTTGATTTCCCATGATATTGGGTTGACACGTTATTGGAAGTGACTTACATTTTTTCTTCATTCTCAACCAGGAGTGTTGCCCTCGAATAATGCTATTATTGAGAAGCAACATTTGAGATCTTAAGGGATTGTATCCCAACTTGGGTGCATTCACTCTTTCTTTGTGGTGTATTGCCAAACATTATGAACATGTAACCTATGACATTAGATGCTACCTTGTGCTTTATCCTTGTGTTGCTACCTGGTGGATCCTATTAGTAGTCAAATGAATGTTTTAAAGATTAAGCCATGCATGCATAAGTATGAACAATTTTAGACTATGAAACATGAATAGCCCATTAAATTCTATATGTTACTCAAAACAAATAGTAATTGTAGAGTTATACATGTGCTAAAAAAGACTTTTTGAAGGGATGCATTGATTAGCTAAAAAGTTAAAGTAGGCTTTTTCACGACTCCTTGACAATTCATGACAACTTGTTAGACTTCATAACCTCCATGTTGATGATGCGTCATTTGAATTTTTCTCTTATGAACTTTCAATGATAAAAAGGGGCTTACCATGGTGGTTATGGGTGAGGGGGAGTTATGATTCGATTTTGGAGAGGGATTCTAAGAGATGACTGCCACATCCAAGGAAGACAACATGTGTGCAAATTACCCAGTCTTGACACTAGGAGGTAGTGACAATAAAGAATAATACTAGGCTCCATGAGTCCCATAATTAGAATTTGTATAATCTAAATCCCTCAATGAAGGTCCACTAGATGACAAATCTCGTGCCAATAGCCAAAGAAATTGAAGCTCCAATGACATATGTTGTAGTTGTTGTTGTGAAAAAACTCATAGTTGAACCTTGGTTTGACTTTGATATGTCTACCTTTATTTATGCACCACTCACCCCAATACTTTTACTGATGATGTTGTATAGCCTTAGCTTATCGAGTCAAACCCTTAATGTCAATGTATTGAAGAAATTATAATGCTCAAAGCAAGCCCATACTTTAGATATAATAGCATGCGATAACATTAGAAGATTTAGATCTTATTATATCAGCCTTTGAGATCAGAGTAATGATTTAGAGGCATAATCATGGGAATTTCTATTTCATAATTAAAGGTGAATTTCTTAGAATTATGAAAGACGAATCACTACAAAAGCATTTGCTAAGGATGTTTGAAATAATTTAAAGTGAAAGTTAAGGGCTCAAAGACAACCATGTATCATTCTATTCTCAAACATAAATGAAACTGACCTGGGATTGGTGGTTGTTGCTCTTTAAATTATAAAATCTCTCTTTTGGTTCATTGATAAAGTAATGGCTGAAGCCTTTGACATACTCTCCATAAAGATGTTCATACAAAAATCACTAAAAATACAAAATTGAAGTGCTTTGGAAAGGGCATTCCAAACTCTTAAATAAATCATATAAAAGTGCATGATGAGCAACCCAATTTATACCACTGATGCATTAGTGTTTTATGTTGGATAGATTGAAGGACTTCATACCCTTAGCATATGTATTGACATTATGATAGGAACTCTTATTTTCTTTGGACAAACATAATAGGTTGAATATAATAATAATTATAGTTAAATATGATTCAATCATCAATACCTCAACATTAGGTAGTAGATTTCTCGAAAGTTTTAATAGCAATAATCACTATGGCAGAAGCTAAACATGAAACACAAGTTTTCTTGCAATTGGAATAGGTCTAACCATGTCATCACATTCAATAATACTAATTCCAGCATTCAACTTATCATGCATAGTTGTATTGTAGTCGAATTTTATGCAACAAGTTGGAGGAGTCCAATAAGAGATAAAATATAGCCCATCGAGGTCATCAAAGCTCCTACTGGATGTGATTCAAGAGTTGTAGAAAGTAGTAGCTACAATGAAAAAGTTCCTTTGAAGCGTAGCTACAATAAATTCTTTTTGCACAAGAGCCTGTAAATTCTTATTACACAAAGGGTGGAATATAAATGAACAAGCACAATTGATTACTTGAGAAGCTATAATCTCCTACACATTCATAGATATCCAACTAAGTAGTTAAGAAACGAAAGTGATGTCCCTTTGGTTAATCCCTCCAAGTATGAAGCAATCATTTATGTTGTTGATGGACTAAAGTCCTTTCACAATATAGCACCCCTAGAAACAAATGTTGCACATTTTCATTGTTGCCTTAAGGACAAAGTTCATACGTCTTCATCCCTCTTACAAAATGCTAGGTGTGGGTAGGAAGTAGATTTAATACTAACCTTGATAGGAAAATGTTTACTCAATGTTGTACTTGCACATTCCAAATAGACGTGACCTCCCTTATAGATTATGGCTCATATACATGATGTAATATATAGTATTTAAGTCTAGCACTAGATCCTCACTCAAATGAATCACAACACATCCATTTAATTCAATTTATCAAAATGATAATTTAAAATAAATACCAAATCAAGCATGAAAAAATTTTGAATCTTTTTGTGATTCAACACCCCAAGCCCCTTAACAAGCTTCTCTCTAGATGTCTAGCACTCTACATCCATGTTAAGTAGGTTGGCCAAGTAGAATAGGAAGAATGTTTGAAAGTTTTCCAACAAAAAGAAAATTGATTTACTCATAATAATCCACCAAACCATATTGCTTGTGGCATAACAGACCATAATATAGAGTAAGTGACATGTATAAGATGCACTGTAATGCGTATGGTAATTACTATTTGTCACAAAGTATTTGGACCAGAAGGTCTAAGCCCACAAATAGTCTTCCTTAGCAATAACACTCATACAAAATTTGTAATGAACAATGACTACCAAATTAACAATTAAAACTTCGACTCCTCCAAAGTTCTTAGATAGAGCTATCATTTCCTAGTAGGTAATCTGGGTTGTGCAACTATGATTTAACAACACTATAAGAAATGACAATAAATTCTCCAACTCTAAAATAGTGCCACTTGGAATCATTGTGTGGACCAAGTAACATGAAGTACTAAAACAAACATCGAGTTAATCATAACAAAATAGGCCACCATCGATAATGATATGTTCATCCACCTTGGCTCTATTTTAAACACAATTAATAATGAGAATGAAGTCTTTTTTAGAAGTTTTGTTGTTTCAATTGGTATGCTTAAAATTTTCATTTGAATTGCTTAACACTTGATTCTTTCTTATAACCATCTTCTTACCCTTGTACTCCATCCCCTTGCTAAATGGCACTCTAGATTTCCTTACACTCATAAGTGATGCAAAAATTACTCCATAGCATCCCAAGTATTTTTTGCTATAGTGCAATTAGGAATTACATAAATCATGACATGATCAATATATAGAAGGTTAGTAATCATAAAGGAAGAAGGGTCAATCAAGAACCTAATTCAGACAGCATGATAAACTTAGCACTGTGTAAGCTAAAAGAGATACTTAAGGACAATAATAAAAATGTATGGTGAAAGGGGACATTCTTTTCTAAAGCCCATATTTGCATTGTTCCATAGCACATGGATACCATTACACATAATCTCTAATCTTGCTATAGTGACGCACGTGTTAATCTAATCACACAAAAGAGTAGGGAATCAAAAATGCTCAAGCATATCCAACACAAATTATTAATTTATATCATGATAAGCCTCTAATATATTTCATTTTATGCTCATCAAACCTTCCTTAAAAGTAAATAGATGCAATTGCATAGCCATTTTCTATGCCAAAAAATTCTTATTAGATATGGCATGGCCTAGCACAAAAGTATCTTGCGCTTTAGCAATGATCTCAGTAAGCACTACCATTCGTTTAGCCACAAAAACCTTGGTCATTATTTTTTAAATCATATTATCAAGGTTAATAGCCTGAATTTCTTTGGTTTGAATGATTCTTGAACTTTAGGGATGAGTATTATTTGTGTTTTTCCAATGTTTTGGCTGAATGCTATCTTTAAAGAATTATTTTAATATTGCAATAATGTCTTCTTCGTGTGATCTCCCCACGAATTTCCAAAGGAACAACTACGAAGACCATATTATCTCTAACAAAATTTTGCAAGTTGTCATGGGATTTAGCTACTTTAATCCCCCTGATATTTCACACTACAAAAGCAAGGATAATTTATTAACTTAAAATATATTGCCACTTGGCATTATGGCTTCCTTTGTTGTGCACCCTATCCATGACAATTTTATTATAACACATAGTGCAATGACAATCATGAAGGTGAACATATAATTAGGGTAATGCAAGAATTCCAAAACTAAGTTCCTATAATGTTTTTTGAATAAAATAATAACCCATCATATTATGTACACCTACTCTATCAAAAAAAATTAGTAAAGAACTCACTTCACCATAGTAATAATAAAGTAATACATTGAAAACCATCTGGTGCAATGGCCACCCATAGCCAAAGCCTAATAATGCTACACATAAACTAGCTACAAAATATGATTGCACCAAATGGGTGTACTAGAGTACCAATGGTTCCCTTTTTTAGTAATGTAACTATAACGTATGGGATTCAATCTAGCCACATTTACTTAAACTTTGTAATTGCACACATCCATGTATCTAATTGCATAGTAGTTCAAGTCCTTATTTGGAATAAAGTTTTAATTCCAAACCCTAACCATGTAATGGCATCTAAGAAAGTCTTTTACTTCCCATATTGCATAGTCATAAGTCAAACTGCAACAAAAGAGAGTTGCAAAAATAGTAGTCATAATAAACTTTAACTTACTTGAGCTTTGGACAAACCCTCTCACACATAGATTTCTACATCGCCTATGAGTCACCCTTTGCAATAAATACAAAATCAATAATAACTTTCTACACATAGAAGATGAGTTGGGCTAACCACTCCATCTTTTCTAAAAACAACTTCATTTGTAGCACCCTACATCTTTGCTAAAGTTATGTGCAACACTTCTAATATTGTAATTTAGAGCAGCTTATCCATAAAATAATTATGAGTCTCTCAAAAACTAATGATGAGAAAACAAGGGTAGTTATGATTGAAATAATTCTCTTTATAGCTACCAAACAAGTAAAACCACATCATCCAATTTAGCATTCTTTGATGAGCTCCCCCTTAACAAATCACCTTCCACATCCTATAGTTGTATCGTAGTAACAAGATTGCATTATCATCTTTGTCCTTGACTAATAATTGTTTTACACTAAGTAAGGATACTAGCTGCAATTGAAGCTAATCCTTTTGATGACATACTTTTTGTCCTTACTTGGACAACCATAAGTCCATGTTCAATAGAGAACTCTCACGCATCGCAACATTCTAACATAATTCACCAAAGACCTCCATTTGATGTTATCTCTCAAAGCTAGAAGCCCACAACTTCCAATTGGCACCACTTGCAACAAACAAATACAAAAATGGGATCTCCTACAACTTCGGTAATGTGCAATATATTCTTCATGCCCTAACATGCAAATCGAAGAACAAAAAAATGAATCTAGTTTGGAGCACACATGATCGCTAAAGAACGATGTTTAAATTTAGGTGTATATATGTTAACCTAGCAACTTACAATGGTCCTCCATACAAAACATAATGTCTAACTACAACTAAATCAAAGTGGTGATAGAAACACCCGATCATCAAGTCTAGGATAATAAATTCTCTCAAATGACCCCAACAAAGTTGCAGTTTTCTTGCTATCCATTAAAATGATCAATGACCTCCATATAGTCTACAATGAGGCCTAACTAGTTGCACTCGATTTATTTTTCACTTGCATCTTCCGATAGAGGTATTTTTCATTAATTATGACTAAGGTGACCTTCGATTCCAACATCTTAACATCTAAGTTGGATGGTCTCTCAAAGAAGTTAATGGAGGGACCTCCAATCAGAGTGATATTCATTATGTCCACTCTCCCTCCACTAAGAGCTTCCTCAAGGTTGACCTTAATCTAGCTATGTGATTTATGTTTGTCATTTCCATAATTTTCTTTCTAAACCACTACATTATCTTCAAAAGCTCTTTTCTTGCAACCACCAAAATCACCATCATCAGTACCTTTGGGATAGAGTTACTTATCTAATGAATTAATACATATTTTAGTTTGTTAATTTAATTCAAGTTGATTATTTGGTGGGTCCAATTTTTTAATTCTCATAATATCCATGATTCACTACATAATAGCTACTAGTACACCTTATAGGCCTAAAGAAGCACCATTATCCTCCTCAGATGTATTCTAATGACAGCAAGACTTGTTTAACTATGATGCTTCAATTATTGGCTTTATATTCTTCTCTACACTTCCCTAAATTCCATTCCCAACATTCACTGGTGCTTAAATTTTAAGTACAGTCCAAGGATCCATAATGTTCTCACTGAGGTTTTTAGGCTTAGAAGTGTCATCGACTAGGTTTTGAATGTCATAACTGAGCATCCTTGATTGGTATATTTGCATCAAGATGCACTTGTTTTTTTCATAATATTATGAGATTTAGTTCCTACCAAAGATTAGTAGACCTCACTATGTACTAAGAGGACTATGGATTCCAAGTCTATTTGAAAATTTGCCAAAACTAGAATGAAACACTGAGGTACCTGACCTCATCTCCCAATGAGCTACAAACCATCCATGATGAAACTCAATCATTGCTTCCCCCTACCACGCAATTTTGCCACTCCTTCTACCATAGTCTCCTTACCTTTCATCACTATTATAGCCATCCACATTATTATATATGATCATATTCCTATATGCACACTACTAATGATTTTAATGCAACAAATGCCACCTCAAGGAAATGACAGAAGGCTAAAACTTAAAGAAATTAAAAATGGGCACCACTAGAAGTGGAGGTTGTGGCTTAATTTATCTTAACATTGGGAAGCTCACTAGGTTAAGACATCAAGAATTGATAGATTGAGATTTCTTTCTTAACTCTATTGGTGGTGGTGTATTTTTTTGCTTAGTTGGTAGAGCAAATTATCTCGTTAATTTCATTGGTGAATGAGAACTCGGCTTTCTAACTAGCTATGTGGGGTGCAAGCAATATGGTTACTTCATAGACGCATTATGCCACTTGGCAATGAAACATTGAGGTAATAATAAGTATATGATTCCCTTATATATTTTGGCCACACAAGCACACACTTAAGAATTAAATGAGTCCATTTTCTTAGTCAAATGGACATGGTGATTTTACAAAAATTTCATCATGATGGTGACGGATGATTGAAATTTTTTGTCTTTTACAAGGAATTTCATGTAAGCAATAGTCATCATCTCACTTAGATTATGTCCCTATCCATTATATGCAATGCAAGTCACTATCAATTGAGGAATCGAGTGAATTATTCAGATCACTATGATGTAGGAAATTTATTGTGTGTCACTTGATAAGAAGTTCTTTGAATCTTATCACTTAGAGGAAGGAGAAGTCATAACAAATTTTCCCTAAGCAAATTTGCTAAAGGATCATTAATTAGAGCTATGAATAATTGAATGGTTTGTGCATCCTATGGGTTTGTAATGGCTACTTGATTTCAAGTTCTTCTATAACATGTCCTCTTCTTTCCATATAGACCTAGATGGTATGGGAGATAACTAACATATGATGGTGATGCATCAAGAGAGAGCAAATGATAAGTATGGAACCTATCTATTATGCAACACTAGGTCAATGGACAAATAACTAAACAAAGAATGATTCTCAATTATAGATATTTTAACACTCATGTCATTTATGAACACAGTGAAATGCGATAATTTTGCGAATTTTAGAATCCTATGAACCATTCTTTTTTGAATGCAAGTTTTGCGCAAGGATAGAGCTAATGACACACCTACATTATTGTAATGCGACTTATCTCTCCTTAAGGAATCCTAAAATTATTGGATTAGGTCCCAGCCCTTATTTAAAGGGGAGCAATGGCACCTTGTACTATGGCATAGAGTGTTAAGGTATTGGTTTATGGCTAGCTATCAAAATGATAAAATATGGATGCCATTGAGTGTTGTGGCATTGGCCAACAAGAATCATTGTTGTAGAGTGACAAGTAGATACTACTCACAAATTCAACTCCGTGATCCATGGTGTGGAATCATAACCCCTTTTTATGTAAGGACATACTTTGAGTTTGAAAGAAAAAAATAAGTAGAGAAGGAGCTTACAAGAATTCCTTCATTTATGATAAGAAAATAAAGGCAATCTTAGTGTGGAAATCATGTAGCATTAAGTCTAAATTGTAGTGTAAAGTGGTATCCTCAATAGTAGGTCTAGCTCAAGTCACTTGGAAGGGGGAATCGGGGAGAGTGAGAGCCCTATTCGACTTGTATTCTATTGTTTCATGAGGCACTATAAACAAGTTAAGTGTGTGGAAATGCAATCCCAAATTTTTGGTAAATTCTATCCATGGATATATAACTATTTTAGAGCAATAGTGAACAAGTAACACATAAGTTAGATGAAAAGTACTTTGAAAAGAGAGCCAAAGAGTTCTTGAAATTATTAAGAGGGAAGTAGATGATAGCTAGTTATGCTCCTTAGTTGGACATAGAAGTTTGTTAGACAATTTGCTACACGATTCAAGCATCAGAAATTTTCTATCCATGATAATTGCAAGAGTTTGGGTAGACATTTCAATTGGAGAAGTGATCATTGTGGCCGATCACATTACTCACCTCATTGAGTCATGCATTGGTGATAGCTAGTAAGCTCTCCATTTTAGCCATGTGGAAAAGTAGACCAAGGAGTTTTACATGCCTACACATGGATGGGTGAGTAAGCCCAAAAGGCCTAAGAAAGTTGATTATGGGATCCTCATTTGATGGGTGAGCCATTGACTGATCCATTTCTTCTTTGAAAGGTTTGTGTAAGAGCATTCTTTTTAGGACCTAAAATATTGTGAACCACGAGTGGGACAAAGGAAATTGATAGTTTTTTTGATGCTTGCCATTTTACAGTTGTGCAAATCATTCATCTAACACGTGTATAGAGATGACAGAGTAATCAAACCATATAATAGCTAGTTTGCTTCAAAGTTTTTCTCAAGATAACTCAAGTCATAGCTAGATTTCTATTAAATAATGCCAATGATTAAAGGAATTAGGGGTCAATTTTCCCTTGTGTGTTTCCTAAAATTTAAATAAATAAGAAGGCTTAGCTAGTTTGATGAGTTGCTCTAAGGTATCTAGGCTCCAAGTTCGCCATTTTTGGCAAGCAGAATTGGAGATGTAGCATGAACCAAAAGTTGAGCTATGCTGTCCAATTGCATGCTAATCTAGAGCCCACAAAGGGTGTTGGTTTATTAATTGAATAGAATGATGGGCATGGAACTTGAAATTTGCAATGGAGTACGAATCAAGTTGCCTTCTGAATGAACTATCCCCAAAAATTGTTGGTGCATAAGCATGCAACCCACTCCTAGTCATTGAAGCAATTCAATGACCCAATAAGTAAGATCGTATAATGCTAAGTACAAAATGCATTTTGTGAGCACACATGGAGCATCCACTGGTGTAGATCTTTGTGGTAGAGGCAAATATTAAATTGAGAACTTTGAAGGTAGAAAGAAGAAAAGGTTTTAATGTGAATGGCACTTGCACATAGGTCAGCCAATACTAACAGATAAGGGAAACTTGTCAAAGAGCTCCATTTCGTAGGAACTTTGAAAGGGAGTCAAGTTAAAATGCTTGAGCTAGAATGTGGTGGTCAATGAAAATGTCAAGTAGTTTAGAGACATAAGTGGAGGACTTAAGAAGAGCTAGCTTTTGTACTTAATAACATATCAGTCATGGAAACAGGTTAGCGAGAGGTAAATTTAAGTAGTTGGAAGCACACTATAGGTTGAAAATTTTAGAAACATCCAGTGCCTTCCACGCTTTATTGTAGTTGTAAACACATCTGGTCTCCAAAATAAAAAGCATCTTATTAATTGAATAATGAAAAAAAGGAATATCATAAAAATGGATTTGTAACTTTACAAACAAGTATCAGCCTTGAGGGTTTGGTGCGGGGGTCCAAGTCCTAAACCCATCAACTATCAACAAACTTCTGAATTGAATCACTTAGTAAGAGCAATAACAGCCTTCCACAAGCATCAAACAATTGACTCACAATTTGTTTGGATATGGGGAATCAGACTATTCTACTAAAACAAAACATTTGGATAGTCATCAAGGATGCTTTCACAATTTGATTTCTTACTAGTGCTCTGAATGTAAAAGTGAAGAAATTTAACTAAGCATGGGTGGCTTATCAGAGGAACTATGACTCTTTAAAGATGGTGAAATGTCTCATCATCTAATTAGTGATGCATATAAAGGGACTAATGTGATTCTATTTGTCCTTATTTATTATCCTATGAAACAATAATCAAAGAAATTGGCTTGGTATAATCTGTTAGGAAAGAATACCCTATTGAGCTTGGCACTATTCTAATGTTGTGAAATAACTTGAGAGGTGTAGCATAAATTGGAGTCGACATTTTCATAGAATTGAATGCCACCACTTTCAAATTTTTTTACATATTTTGTGAGACAGAGATGAAGCTTAATCCCTCTTTTTTGCCCTAAGTCTTACATTGATTTGTTGATCTAGGTAGAAGATATTATCAAGTGGGATGATTGGTAAGGTTGGTCATTTAGTTAAAAGATAATAAAAGTGTCCTAAGATGACATCAATTAGAATGAATATCTAATATGGAAAAAGGTAAATCTCATTTGAGTCTTATTTCTTGTATGAATATGAATCATGAAATTGTGGTTTATCAATCCTTTAGGCTTTTAAAATTTTAAGCTAGATGTGTCAAAAAAACTTTACAACAAATATGGCTAGCATTTGGTAGCCAAGTGTTCATAATGAAGTTGCTTTTTTATCCTTTAATTTTGTCTCTTCCAATCAATCTGAAGAAGAATTTACAAAGACTTGGATTCCTCACCCACTAATAGGGAACATGAGCTGGATTTAGATCATCATGACACAAGTTATTTTTACCTTACTAATGAATAAGTTGTGATAATAATTCAACTTAGTATGAAAGGAACCATTGATTCAAATAGTTGTTCATCTTACTCGATTAAAGGCTAGTAGCACAATTCTATCATGTGTGGAATTATGATTGAATACCTCTAAGTTAAAATCCATGCTAAGATGCAACACCTAGGCCCATCATTCACTTGTTGGGCAATAATAGGGTTTTAAACCACACGGGCACATGACCATGAGCTCCCTTAGTTTTGCAGAAAGTTGGATGATGTCGGCACTATAAGAAATGTTATTTAAGGAAAAATGATGGAAAGAATCCTTTATAGATAACTTAAATTTATGATAGGGTAATTATAGGTGCAAAGTATTAATGTTGTCATGAACCATTGACATCCAACCTTTGTCATAGCAAATTCATCCCCTTGGAGACATGGACATTATAAAAGTTCAAAAACACCCCTTGCTCTCTTGATTGCTTGCTCAACTTGGTCTGATTGCTTCACTTGTTTGCTTGCTCTACTTACTCTATTTATTGCAATTCATTGTGTTGCGCTTCGTGTGGCACTATGTGATTCCTTATCATTCCCCATGGAGTTTTTCCTAGGTGCAAGTTTGAAATACTTCATATTGACCATCATGAAAGTTAAACAATGCAATGTGCAATTATAACAGTTTGCCTTCTCTAAAAATGGTCAAGATCCTCTGATGTCCCCCTTGATTCATCCCCACAAACCCAATATGTCACATAAGCTTCACAAATTTTGCACTTTTACTTGCATCCACTATTAAAGCTATACTTATAGTGCTTATATGTGCATAGCAAAAATTGTCACTTTTTTTACTCTATTCATCTCTTGTTTTTTTTTTGGAAAAGCATAGATGTAGAGCTTATTTATTAAGAGACTTGCCTTCTTCCTTGATGGAATTATCCATATATTGAATTTGTAATTAGCAATGTGTGGTGCAATGTGACTTGTAATGAAGTGAATGTTAGATGGTGCAATATGGATTTGTTTTTGTGCAAGATTAGTTGTGACCCTAGGTTGATGCTATTATAGTGGCATTCTTGACAATTCACTAAGTGTTCTATAGTATTATTAGTAATGCATTGCTTGCATGCACGACATCCTGTTCGCATGCTCCATGCTACATCTAGTGCCCATGGATATTGGAGACCATGAAGTGCAACTTTTTTCTTGAATTTCTTAGCATTGTGGCCTCCTTGTATAAGGATTAAGTGACACTTTGTTGGGAGAGTTACCTTCCACCATGATGGAATTGTCACAAGATGCAATTTTTATGTGGCAATGTGTAGCTCAGTATAGCCAATACTGAATTGAAAGTTTGATGGTATAATATGAGATAAGGTTTGTGCATGATGGGCTTCATCCATAGCTACATGAGACAATCCATCATTTATATGTGCTATAGATGGTGCATGCATGATCTATGGCATGGATACATTGATGGCCTATTAAGAGATTACTTTTCTCCTCGATAGAAATGTTACAATATGCAATTCAATATGGGTAAATGTGCGAAGCAAAAATTTAATTTTGTGATATGTTCTAGGGTTTGTGCATCATGGGCTTCATCTCTAGCCATGAGCAATGCCAATCAACCTACGTGAGCTATGCATTATCTAGTGTGTGACTATTGGGGGCTTGCAAAGTGTAATTTGTTAGTAATTATTTTTGTTATAGACTTTTGGTGCATGGATAAGGAGATGCCATATTGTGAGACTTATCTTTTTCTTTGATTGAAGTTTCACAATATCCAATATGAAGGACAATCTGTGACACATTTCAAAGCCCTTATTCTGCTTGAGGACTGTGCTCGCATGCAATTGTAAATCCTTGCATGCCTTATTACATCTTTTGCATGTGGCTTTTGGGTCCATGAAGAATAACTTATTTTTATATTTTTAGCATTATAGGTTATTGGTGCATTAAAAAGGGATACCTTATTAGGAAGATTGACTTCTTCTTTGATAGAATTATCACAATATTTATCTTGAAAAAAAAAAGAAATGGGTAATACGTGTCACATTGCAACATGTGGTGAAACAAGAGTTGGATGGAGCAATATACACTAGAGTTTGTACTTGTTTGGTTGTAGCCTTAGCCACACAATGCAATAGCTTTGTATGTTGTAGAGCACTTGGTGCATTACAATGCTACTTATGCTTGGTAGTGCAAATTGCTAGCTCATAAAAGTTGGTTTGCTTATGCACTGTGGCATTCTATGCATGTGGTGAGTCAGGCTCACAAATTATAAGTTTTTTTTATATTTAGCATTAAGTGTTCTTGGTGTATGGATAAGGTGAAGCCTTATAAGAAGACTTGTCACAATATGCAATCCAAAAAGTCAATGTGTGACATGCTGTAGAACCCTTGTAACACTTCAACATTATGCTTTCCCATAATAACCAATCCTTGCATGCCTTATTACATCCAATGCATGTGCATTTTGTGCCCAAGAAGTCTATCTCTTTCTTTAAATTTTTGCTCAATAAGTTATTGGTTCTTGAACAAGGGGATGCCTTATTAGGAAACTTGATGTCTTCATTAACAGAATTATCTCTTTATGTAATCTGCAATGGGCAATGTGTGTTGGGATGCACTTTGTGGTGAAGCAGGAGTTCAATGTTGTAATATGCACTATAGTTTGTACTTGTTTGGTGGCCACCTAATCCACACGATGCTAAATCTATATGAACTATAGAGCACTTGGCACATTGCGGACTATTCGTGCATAGCAGTACAGTTTGTTTGCTTGTAAAAGCCTATCTGCTCATGTCATATGGCAACCTATTTACATGGTTTGGTGGGGCCCATAGAGTGTAAGATTGTTTTTGTATTTTCACACTGAGGGTTGCTAGCAAGTTGAAAAGGTGATGCCTTATAAGAAGAATTGCGATTGTGCATGTTTGAAGTACCACACTTTGTCATCTACATAGGGCATTATAAGGTGAGATTTTGATCATGTTGTAGTGAATGTATGAAGGTGTCAAGTGAGTTTGATAATGAACTTTCCATCCTTGCTCCTACTCTTCGTGATGCAATCCATGGTGGGGTTCCCTTAACCAGCATGGTGACTTTCTTAACTTACAACATTTTTGGCTTCATAATCTGTAACTCTTATTAACCATTGCCATTGCTTAGGGCTACTATTGTATGGATGAGGTGCCATCCTAATTGGAACTTAACTTGGTTCAATGCCAAATTATTACACCTTTCTTACCTTTATGGGATTTTTTCATATGGTGTTTGCTCATGTCATAGCAAAATTTCATCAGTGTAAATTGCACTTAGTCATGCATTTATTGAGCATGTTATTCCCTCTCCATGTTGTAGTGTATGATCTTAATGATTAGCTACATGTTGTCTCTTTCTGTGTATGCAACATAGGGGCCTAACAAGTGTGACCAGTTAGTTATGGAATTTGAAAATTTTTAAGTGATTACATAGTTCTCTCACTTTCTTATCTTAGATGTTGGACAAAACATCTTGTAATTACATGAGGCATTCTAAACCTCTTTGATTTGGAAGGTACAATAATGTTCATCCATTTTACTAGCCATTTGATTAGTGCATGTAATTATGTATCATTTTATGTGTATGCCCTTTCTTTAGGTCTTGCCTCTTGTCATGCAATGTGGGTGCTAATCAATGTCATCAAGGTCTTCATCATTAATTGGACACTTTTGTGATTCTTTTTGTGTATGATTCAATCCCATTATACTAATGGCATTGGATTTCCTTGAGATGGGTTTTACACAATAGATGTTTTTTGTGGTGCTGCTTTGTATGGCTTTGCTACCACTTGGTGCGATAAGTCATTATGTGTAAGGATTCATCATGTAATCAAACTTTCCAAAGGAGAAATTTAATATCTTTTCTACTATTCTCTTGAATTGGCATGTTCCATTCTAATATTTTATTAATATCATACTTCTACTATATTGGAATTATTGGCATTTTATGATGCTATCAAACATGTGATCATCCTTACTCTCATGTTTACATGATCTAGGAAATCATTCATTCAATCTTCATTCTCAATAATTTAGGATTTTTGTTGAAGAAATCTATTGTTGAGAGGAAACATTTCAAAACTTGAAGGATGGTGTCCCAACTTAGTAGCATTTGCATTTCTTTTATGGAGCAACACCAAACAAGACGAATGTCTCAATTATGACATGAGGAATTTCTTGGTGCTTTATCTTTGTATTGCTACTTAGTTGATCCTACTAGTAATCATAAGGCTACCTCAAATGTTAGGCCATGTATGTGCAAGTTTGAGGAAGTTCACACTATGAAACAATGAATGGATCATTATGTTATTTAGTATTTTTTATAGCAATGCTACTCAGATAACCATAATAATTATAGAGATAATACATAAGACATACCCAGACTTTTAAAAGAGATTGATTTATAAGGGAAAAGGTCAATGAGGTCTTTCATGTGGCATCTTAACCATTCATAATATCATGTTGAATTAGATTACATTTGTGCCGATGATGCATCATTTGATTTTTTTCTTATCAACTTTTGAAGATGATATAGGAGCCTACCATGGTGGTGAAACATGATGATGAATTCTTGTTCAATTTTTGAGAGGGAGCCTAGATATGGCCACCACATCCATGGAAAATAAAAGGTATGTCCATTACCAAATCATAACATGTAGAGGTTGTGACAATAAATAAAAGTACCAAGCTCCATCAGTCTAGTAATTGGAATGTGTACAATCTGAATCTCTTAATAAGGATCTGTTAGATGATATGTCTAGTGCCAACAACAACAATTATTCCAAGTCCAATAGCATATATTTAAGTTTTTGTAATTAAAAAGCACATAATTGGACAATAGTTTGGGTCAATCCATCCATCATTTTCTATGTGCTACCCATAATGATCTGTATATAGATGACATAATTTGGCCATTACATGCTAATTTGTGCCCTTAACATCTTTACTTTAAAGAAACTGGACAACTTTAGACAAGTCCATGCCCTAGATACATTAGAATGGGATAACATCATAGAATTTTGATCTTATTATGTTGGCCTTTGAATCAAAGTGATGATTAAAAGGGATAGTCATGGGCATTTGTATTTCGTAGTGAGAAGCAAATTTTTTTTGTTTTATGAAAGATAAACTACTGCAAATTTATTTGTTAAGGATGTTCTTATTAATCAAGGGCAAAATTTGAGTGCTCGAAGATTATCAGATAATGTCTTAATCTCAACCAACGATAAATGATGTAGACCATGGATTGGAAGATATATCTCTTTGGATTCCATTAAAACTTTATGAGAAATCAATGTCATTGGTTTCCTAGATAAAGAAATGGCCAAAGCCTACAACATGCTCTCCTTAAAGAGGTTAACAAATAAGATGAGTAAATAACAAAATTGAAGTCGTTTGGAATGGGGCATTTCCTAATTCGAAACAAAATCATGCAAAAGTGTGTATGAGTGATCGAATCCATAGCATTGTTGTCTTGGCACTTTATGTGGAATAGTTTAAAGGACTACATTCCCTAAACATATGCAATAACACTATGATAGATACTTATATTTCTTGCAAACAAAAGCTACTGGTTCACTATAACTATAGCTAGAGTAGACTTTAATTAGATCACTAGTACGTAAACCTTAACAAGTAGTATTCTAAAGACTTATATTGTTTCAATAATAGCAACAGTCTCTATTATAGAAACTGAGACTAAAATCCAAGTTTTATCATACAATAGTAATAGGCATACCTTTATCATCTTGAATATCAATACTTATTCATGGATTGACATCTTCTTGCATAATTATGTTGCCACTGAGTTTAACCCAACCTGCTGGAGGAGTACAACATGATCTAAGAAATAACTCATCAAGGTTGTCAGAGCTTCCATTTGGATTCAACTGTTGAAAAAAGTAGTAGAAAATAAAATATTTCCTTGGAGTGTATCTTAGTTAAGAACCTTATCTGCATCTACTTGTAGATTCTTGTTAAAGCAAAGTTAACTTTTCATTGAAGTAGCTGAATAAGTAGTAGACATATCTATCTTCATAAACATTTAGTTAAGAAGCTCAGTTAATGAAGTAAAGTCCTTGTCGAGCATGAAACTATCATTTGAGAAACTACTAGATGAGTTCTGTTGCACTATGGTACTTCGACAAACAATGTTGCCAACCTTAGTTGAATTACAGCTCTTTGGACAAACCTATGATGTCTTAACCACTTTTGTATGAAGCTAAGAATGAGGAAAAAAATTTAGCACTAATCTCCAAAAGAGTATGTTAACTCGTGGCTAAATCTACACTTTCCAAACCCATGTGACCTCCATTCTTGTAGAGGACTGGCATATGCACATGTTGTAGTAAATGTTCTTTGATTTTATAATCATATCCTCTCTTAATTTGAAGCACAATGCATCCCTTACATTTGATTTGTCCTAAGAGGAATGCAAAATCCAAAATATCAAATTTTTTATGAATAAGTTTTGTATCTTATTGTGATCCCCACACCATTCTACTTAAGTAGCTCCGCAAAAAGTGTTAGATGGTCCATTTACATGTTTAGATAGGTGGCCATGGGGCAATAGGAAGAATGCTAAGCCGATTGTCAAAAACAAATGAGAATGAATTACCTAATTGAATATATCAAATTGTATTATTTAATGTCTGAAGGGCTATAATACTAACTTACTGTCATGTATGTGATGCACGACGTGGCATATAGAAAGTATTGTTTGTCTTAATGCACTTAGTACTAAAGGAATTAACCCATAAACATTCTTGCCAAGCCATAACATGGTTTCAATGTTTTGAAATCAATGTTAATGGCAAAGTTAGCAATCTACGGACTCTTAGCCCCCTACACTCCGTAGGTTGAATTCTTGTTTTCGAGTAGGCATAATGTAATGTGTTGTTAACATTTGAACTACTTCATAGGTAATGGAAAATCAATTTCTCCAACTTTCCCATTGTGCTTCTTGAAATTAAAAAAAGGGCTATATAATGTGTAAGAATGGTAGCTAAAATTCAATTAATCATCAGGATATGGCCTATCATTTATAGTAACTTGATTGCTGATTTTGAGAGATAGTTTTCAACTAAATTAATAATAAAGTTGAAGTCTTTCTTCTTTAGTTTATTTGGTACAATTCATATGCTTAAATATTTCAATTGAACAACTTGGCCCATTTGTATTTTCCTTTCATCATCTAATTTCACTTACATTCCATCCCCTTTTTAAACAATACTCTATATTGTTAAGATTCACCTCTTAACCTTAATTTTCTCATATCCTTTCTTTATTTTAAGCCCATAATAAATGTAAGATACAATTCTTTGAATTCTCAAAGAAGAGTGAATTCAATGACCATTGCATAATTAGGGTCATTAGCAATAGATGATAATCAAAACTTCTATTTCCATTTAGGTAATGTATTCCAGCAAATGGAAAGGAGCTCCTTTTGATCAATTTAGACATCATTTAGATTCTATTAAAAATGAAGATTTAGAATATCACACTTTGATTGATTAAACACAAATTTAATAATTCAATGCAAAATATATTCTTTTGGGTCCTTCTGTCCTTCAAATGCATTTGAAAAAGTTAAAATCAGGTCTATTTCTAAAAGAAAATGAAGTTTTTTTGGTAATCTTTTTAAATCAATTAGTCTTAGATGGGGGCATTAGGAGAGTGAGAGAACATATACCCTATCGACAAATAAGATGCTGTCATTGAGTCAAATGTTTTGGTAATGTAGCCCAAATCAGGAGGAATATTCTAGCCAAGATTAAATAATTATGAGAGATCCATAGCACACAAGTACGTAATGTGAAAGATGAAAAGTACTTTAATAAGGGAGTCAAAGAGCACTTGAATTGTTAGAAAGGAAGCAGCTAATGGTTGATGGTGCACCTCAAAACTATGTTAGAAGTCCCTAAATTGCTTATTTCATTTTTCTAGGAGTAGACTATCTGGTGCCATCATGATGAGAGGAGTTCCAACGAATGTTGCCTTTGGTGAAATAGTCATTATGTCTAATCAAAGCCCTCCCTCCATTGAGTGTGCCACAGAGGCACCACACGCATTGATAATAGCCCATGGGCTCCATAACTAATGCATCCTAAAATGTAGACCAAGGTGATTGACATGCATAGAAGTCAATGGTGTATGAGCTTGCTAAAAAAGAACAAGGATGTTAATTGGTGGGGTCCTCAAATTATGGATGGGTCGTCAATAAAACTAGATCTTCTATGAAGGGTTCAAGTGAAGACATGACCATGGAATCCAAATGATCACAAACCTTACTTGAGTGGGGTGAAGTCAGACGAAACTCTAATGGAGGTCCCTAACTATACTAACATGCAAATCATTCATATGACTTGGGCATAGACCCAAAAGTCTAATCAAACAATCTAGTAACTTGTTCCCATTAAAGTTTCCCTTGGGATAGTTGGAGCTAAAATCAAAGTCTTATCAGAAAAACTAAACAATTAAAGGCAATGGAGACAAAAGGCCCTTGAGTTACTCTCAAACTTTAAATAGGTAGGAAGGCTTGACTACTTTGTTGAGATGAGCAAATGACTCTAATCTCTAAATGGGAACTTTTTGCAAAATTAGTGAGGTAAGATGAACCAAATGTTGGGTTCTCACTAATAATGACTCCATAAAGAGTGGTTGTTAATTAAGGCAATAGAACTATGGCCATGAATGTGGAAATCTACTAAAGAGTATGTAACAACTCACTTATGAAACAACTAGCCCTAAAAATAGATGGTGCTTAGTAGCACAAAACACACTTGGTTGCCATTGTAACGCAATACCTTGATGAGCAGGTGGGTGTTATGGTTAATGAAGAACATAGTGCATAAACATGCTTGGACCATTGGCTTACATAAAGTTTTGTGGTAGTATAAAATATTTAAATGATAACTTTTAAAGAAAGAAAGGGAAAGGTTCCCTATGAACAACACTTGCACATGGATTAGCCGATCCTAAGAGATAGTTGAAACCCATAAGAGAGTTCCACTTGATGCGAGCTTCGAAGGGGAGATGAGTGAAATTTCTCGAGCCAGGATGTGATGGTTGATGGCAATGTCAACTACCTAAGAGGAATTAGCACATGTTTTAAGAAGAGTTATTTATTCTACTAAACAACTTGTCAACCCTAAAAATGACTTAATCTTAGGTAGGGCCAAGCAGTTGAAAGAACACCACATGTTAAGCAAAGTTTAATGCTTCCTTAGCATCCCTTGAAACTCTAGAGGGGTGAGTGCTTTCCATGAACAAACATACTCTTTGGGAAAAGGATTATCTCTGAGGGTTAGGCATGTGGGCTTAAGTCTTGACATTGATTGCCAATGGATTAGTCGACTCTTGTTCGACATGAGCTGATCAAAGCATGTCAACTAGAGGAGACTTTATAGGGAACCCTACGAGGGACTACTTGAGCATTAAATAATTGACTCAAAGGTTATGCAGGCATGTACATTTTGACATTTAACTAAAACAAGGCATTGTAATGGTCCTTGAGATTGCTCACATAATGTGATTTCTACCATGTGCATTGAATGACAAAGTGAAAAACAATTCGACCAAGCACGAGAAAATGAAGAAAGCAACTATCACTTTCTAATGTTAGCCAAATGCCTCACCATCTAATTAGTGATTCACATTAAGAGATTAGCAAGATTACCATAAAGCCCTACATACTACATCGAGTGAAACAATAACCAAAGGAAGGGACTTGATTGAATCTATTAGGAAAGAAGAAATGATGAGCTTGACTCTAATTCAGCTTTGTGAAATGTCTTCAGAGGCATTGCTTAAATCAAAGTCTACATGTTGATGGCATTGAAATACTACTTTTGACAATATTATACTTATTCTATGAGATAGAGATTGGGCCTACCCCTACTTTTTGCTTCCAGCCACACCTCAATGGGTTGATTTGGGTTGATGTCATTATCTAGTAGAGAGTTTGTCTTGGCAACACATGTGTTAATAGATAATGCAAAAGAAATCTTGCATGGAGCAAAAATGTAAAAGCCAATTTGATTATGATTTCTAATATGAATATGAACTATAAATGTGTGGCTTTTAAAAAAGGTATGAGAAAATTAGGCATAAGGGTAACTGACTTGTTGCAGCCACGAGTTCATAGCAACCTTGCTTTTTATCCTTCTATGTCAGCTCTTCCTATCATTATGAAACATAATTCACCAGGTAATGGATTCTTCACCCACTAATAGGAAACCATTGATTCACATAATTGGTGATCGATCTTCATTGAAAAGTTAGGGGTGTGAAGCTATCTTGTGTCGGATTATGACTTAATATCTACTAGTTAGAATTTGTAGTAAGATGTGACACCTAGGTCTTTCATGCACCAGTTGGCTAATAATAGGTTCTTTGTACCACAGGGGTTCACAACCGTGGCTCATCTAGTGTTGTAACAAAGGGTAGTTAGGTAAGACTAGTGAGAAGAATCCATTGTAGATGACTTAAATTTACTATAGAATTTTGTAATTGATAAAGTAGCCTTATTGCCATGATCTATGAAGATCAAGCCCTATGTCATACTAGATTTGTGACCTCCAAAGCATAAACATCATAAAAGTTTCAAAACATCCCTTGCTCGCATGCTCTACTTACTAATACTCCTAATGGTACTTTATGATTCATGTCTTACACCATGGAGGTTGCTTGGGTGCGTGGTTGAAGTGCCTCAAATTACCCATTACAAAAGTTGTACAATGCAATGTCAAAATTATATCACTTTGACTTCTTTAGAAGTTGTCATGCTTCAATGAGATTTAATCTAATGTCATTGTAAATTAATCCCCAAAAACCCAAAGATCTTACGTAGGTTTACAAAATTTTGCTAACTTTCTTGCATCCATTATTAAAGAGATACCTATAGGGTTCTATGTGCATGGAAAAAAGTTTTACTTTTTTGACCCTATTCATCACTTGTGATTCCTTTGGCATGGAGGCCGACTACTCTATTAGACACTTGCCTTCTTTCTTAACGAAATCATTACAATATCCAACCAATAATCTACAATACAGGATGGAGTTCAGCCTATAAAAAAGTGGAAGTTATATTGTGCGATATGTATTAAGATTTACACATGTTGGGTTATAACTCTAGCTACTCTTTACCTCAGCTACACGTACAATATTGCACTTTGCATGCATGCAATAACCAATTCACACACACCTTGAAGCATCTTGAATGCATGGTTGGTTGGGCCCATAAAGTGCAACATTTTTCTGGGAATTTTTAACTTTATTGATTACTGGCACTTGGATAAGGTTATGCCCTGTTGGAAGACTTATGTTCTTTTGTCACAAGATGTAATCTACAATAAGAAATATGCATTGTGATGCTATTCACAACAAATCAGAAGTTAGACAACACAAAATTCACTGGGGTTTATTCATGTTGGGCTATGACCCTAGCTGCATGTAGTTATAACTTAGCAAGTGATATCCAATCCACACATTCTTTATGGCATCTTATGTGCAAAGGTTGGTGAGGTCATTAAAATGTAACTTTTGTTTGGAATTTTTATCAATATGGGCTACAAGTGCTTGGACAAGTTGATGCTCTGTTGGGAGACTTGAGCTCTCCTTTTTAGAATTTTTATAATATTCATCACATTGAAAAGGTGATGCCTTATAAGGAGAATTGTCATTATGCATGTTTAAAGTGCCATTCTTTGCCCTCTACATGGGCCATTATAATGTGAAATCTTGATCAAGTTGTAGTCAATGTTTGAAGGTGCCAAGTGAGTTTGATACTTAACTTTCAATCCATGATCCTACCCGTGGTGCAATCCATGGTGGAGTTCCTTTAGCTGGTGTGGTGACTTTCTTAACTTACAACATTTTAGGCTTGATAAACTGTAACTCTTATTGACCATTGCCATTGCTTTGGACTACTAATGTAGGGATGAGGTGCCACCCTAATTGGAACTTAACTTGCTGCAAAGCAAAATTGTCTCATCTTTCTTACCTTTATGTGATTTTTTTCATGTGGTGTTTGCTCTTGTCATAGCAAAATTTCATCAGTGTGAATTGCACTTAGCAATGTGTTTATTTAGCTTGTTATTCCCTTTCCATGTTGTAGTGTATGATCTTAATCCTTAGCTACATGCTGTGTCTTTTTGTGTAAACAATATAGGGGCCTAACAAGTGTGACCAGTTAGTTATGGAATTTGAAAATTTTTAAGTGATTACATGGTGTTGTTTAGTTACTTGCCAAGTTTTGAGCACATAGTTCTCTCATGTTCTTATCTTAGATGTTGGACAAAACATCTGGTAATTGCATGAGTCATGCTAAACATCTTCGATTTGGAAGGTGCAATAATGTTCATCAATTTTACTAGCCATTTAATTATGTAGCACCACCAAACAAGACAAATGCTCAATTATGACATGAGGAATTGCCTGGTGCTTTATCTTTATACTGCTACATAGTTGATCTTACTAGTAGTCACAAGGTTACCTCAATTGTTATGCAATGTATGTGCAAGCTTGAAGTAGTTCACACTATGGAACTATGAATGGATCATTATGTTATTTAGTATTTTTTATAGTAAATGCAACTCATATTACAATAATAATTATAGATATAATACATAAGCCAGACCCAGACTTTTAAAAGGGATTCATTTATAGGTAAAAGGTCAATAATGTCTTTCACATGGCAACTTAACGATTCATAATATCATGTAGAAATACACTACCTTCGTGCCGATGATGCATCATTTGAATTTTTGTCTTATCAACTTTTGAAGATAATATAAGGGCCTACCATGGTGGTGACAAATGATGAAGAATTCTTATTTAATTTTTCAGAGGGAGCCAAGATATGGCTGCCACATCCATGGAAAATAATATTTATGTAAATTACCGAGTCGTAAGATGTAGAGGTTGTGACAATAAATAATAGTACCAAGCTCCAAGAGACTAGTAATTGGAATAACTACAATCTAAATCTCTTAGTGATGATCCATTAGAGGGAATGTCTAGTACCAACAACCACTATTATTCCAGCTCCAAAAGCATATATTTAAGTTTTTGTAATTAAAACACATAATTGGACCTTAGTTTACGTTAGTCCATCCCTAATTTTCTTCATGCTACCCACAATGATCCATATATAGATGATGCAATTTGGCCATAGCATGCTAAGTTGTGCCCTTAACATCTTTACCTTGAAGAAATTAGACTACTTTTAGACAAGCTTATGCCTTAGATACATTAGAATGGGATAACATCATAGATTTTTGATCTTATTATGTTGGGCTTTGAATTAGTGTAATGATTAAAAGGGATAGTCATGGGCATTCGTATTTCTTAGTGAGAAGTGAAACTTTTTTGTTTTATGAAAGATAAACTACTGCAAATTTATTTGTTAAGGATGTTCTTATTAATCAAGGGCAAAAGTTGAGTGCTGGAAGATGATCAGATAATGTCTTATTCTCAACAAATGATAAATGATGTAGACCATGTATTGGAAGATATTTCTCTTTGGATTCCATGAACACTTTATGGGAAATCAATATCATTAGTTTCCTTGATAAAGAAATGGCCAAAGCCTACAACATGCTCTCCATAAATAGGTTAACACATAAGATGTGTAAATAAAAAAATTGGAGTAGTTTGGAATGGGGCATTCCCTAATCTCAAAAAAAATCATACAAAAGTGTGTATGAGTTATCGAATCCATAGCATTGTTGTCTCGACACTTTATGTGGAACAGTTTGAAGGACTGCATATCTTAAACATAGGCAATAACACTATGATTAATACTTATATTTCTTGCAAACAAAAGCTACTGGTCCATTATAACTATAACTAGAGTAGACTTTAATTAGATGGCTAATATGTGAACCTTAAGAAGTAGTATTCTAAATACTTATGTTGTTTCAATAATTGCAATAGACTCTATGATAGAAACTGAGCCTAAAATCCAAGTATTATCTATACATGTAATAGGCATACCCTTATCATCTTGAATATCAATACTTATTCATGAATTGAGATCCACTTGCATAGTTATGTCGCCACTATGTTTAATCCCTTTCGTGGGAATTTTTTAACATTACTGATTATTGGCACTTGGATAAGGTAATGCCCTATTGGAAGACTTGTGTTCTTCCATTAAGGAATTGTCACATGTAGTTATAGCTTAGCAAGTGACAGCCAATCCACATGTTCTCTATGGCATCTTTTGTGCAAAAGTTGGTGGCATCAACAAAATGTAACTTTTGTTTGGGATTTTTATCACTATGGGCTATAGGTGCTTGGATAAGGTGATGTTCTAATAA
>JAIUJO010000017.1:5562835-5592835 GCA_023846275.1 Vanilla planifolia | reverse complement strand
AAGAAGTAAGACAAGAGGGAGAAGAAGAAGGAGAAGAAATAGAAGAGGAAGAAGATTAAGAAGAAGAAGAAGAAGAAGAGGAAGAAAAATAGAAAGAAGAAGAAGAAGACGAAGAAGAAGAAGATGAAGAAGATGAAAAAGAACAAGAAGAAGAAGTATAAGAAGAAGAAGAAAATGAAGAAGAAGAAGAAGAAGAAGAAGAGGAAGAAGAAGAAGAAGAAACATAAGATCAAGAAGAAGAAGAAGAAAAAGAAGAGGAAGAAGAAGAAGTTGCAGAAGAAGAAGTAGAAGAATTAGAATAAGAAGAAGAAGAAGAAGTAGAAGTGGATGATGTAGAAAAAGAATAAGAAAAAGAAGAAAAACAAGAAGAAGAAGAAGAAGAAGAAGAAGAGGAAGAAGAAGAATAGGAAGAAGAAGAAGAAGAAGAAGAAGAAGAAAAAGAAGAAAAAGCTAACGAAGAAGAAAGAGAAGAAGAAGAAGAAGAAGAACAAGAAGAAGAGGAAGAAGTAGTAGTAGAAGAAGAAGATGATGATGATGATGATTAAGATGATGGAGAACAGGAGGAAGTAGAAGTAGAACAAGAAGAAGAAGATGACAAAGAAGAAGTACAAGAAGTAGAAGAAGAAGAATAAGAAGAAGAATAGGTGGAATCAGAAGAAGAAGAAGAAGAAGTGGAAGAAGAAGAAGAAGAAGAAGAAGAAGAGGAAGAAGAACAAGAAGAGGAAGAAGAACAAGAAGAGGTAGAAGAAGAAGGAGATGAAGAAGCAGGACAAGAAGGAGAAAAAGGACATTAGGAAGAAGAAGAAGATGAAGAAGAATAAGAGGAAGAAGAGGAAGAAGAAGAAGAAGAACAAGAAGAAGAAGAAGAAGAAGAATAAGAAGAAGACAAAGAGGAAGAAGAAAATGTAAAAGAAGAAGACGAAGAAGAAAAAAAAAGAAAAAGAAGAAAAAAAGAAAAAGAAGAAAAAAAAGAAGAAGAGGATAAAAATGGGGTTCCTATTTTGACACTATTGGGTACAGAGAATATCGAGGAGAAGAGACAAAGACTTCGACCTTGGATGGTTGTTTGACCAAGGAAAATGAGGCTAATTGACTTAATAAGGGAGAAGGATTGTAATAGGTAAAGATAAAAGAAGGTATTAGGTGAGAAAACAAATCAAATATGGATTCAATGCAGCTAATGCAAAGGAGTAGGTCCTGTAATAGGCACTAATAATATAATGGAGGTACATTGAAGCCCAATTGGCACAAAAGTAGAAAAGGTAGGGAGAGGTTCAACCTATTATTAGTAAAAGGCATAGTCCGTCATGCAGCATGGGAGTGGAGGAAGTTTTTTTTGGTTCTTCACATAATTGTAGAATTTAGAGAATCATGTAGAATTCTAATGCAATTTTAGTCCATCCAATGAAGTGGTCCTACTTGCTACCTAAAAAAAGGGAAAAAGTGCATTTGAGTTAATTTTATTATGGCAAGGAAAACAAATAATTTATCAAATTTGGGAGAACTCTTGAGTAAGTTGGAAAATCAAATACCAAATAGCTGTGGCAAGATATGAGAATGTAGGATTAGGTGGAGAATTGAGAAATTGTTTCAATTATCTAAGAAATTTAGAGGATGACCATATAGCTAAGCTATTTTTGAGATCACTTGTAAAGCATATTTTGGTCTTCTCATGGTTTTAGTTACTTATGAATAAAGGATATTGTGACATGGTTGAATAAGGACAAAGAGTTTGTTTGCACTATTGCTTTTGCACTTGTTGCATGAGACTTACATGTGACATATTTTTAGATGTATTAGATTACTTAAATTGGGACTATTTTTTTATTAAGGATTAGGCAAGCCTTGAGGATTACAACAACTACAAGTAAAGGGAAGCAAGATGGCTTTTATACTGGCTATGGTTATTAATAGCTTCACAAATTTCTCAATTATTCATAATAGTAGTAAGCATTAGATAAGAAATAAAGTGGAAATGCAATTCTTGGGTCTATACTCAATGGAATTTGGTTTGAGAAACTATAAGCTACTATGGATTTGAAGGTATGTTCTTAACATATTTGCTAAGAACAAGTCAAAAAGCTAGGTTGAATGTTATTATGTAAACTATTGTAATCACTTCTTATGTAGCAACAACTCTAACATGCCCAAGAATCCTAAAAAACTAGTAATTAGATGAGTTGTCATGTAACAATAGTTCTGTTTTGTGTCATTCTATTACTATGGCACTACTTACATGTTATGGTTTGCTAACTTTGAGAAATAACATCATATAGTGGACCTGTATGAATTTTGTCAAAATGTTTTTATGGGTGAGAGTTCCCCTCTCAACTTGGATTTGTGAATATCTAAGGATGATGAGTATGTTATCATCAGGATTAGCATGAATGGGGGCCAGAGTCTTTGCTTAGTCTAAAATAATTTGCTCTTAAGAAAAATATTGACATAGTAAACTTACCTATTATGATTTGATCTATAAGGTATGGAAGGAGGTTGGTTGAGTAGGCATTCAACAAAGTATGTCGATTCTATATCTTGGAAGATGTTGCTTCACTTATTTACCTTTATATTTAACATAGTTTCAGTGATGTGTGCCTTTTCTTTCTCAACATCAGCTGATAGGAGAGTCAAATTAAGAATGTGTAGATCAACCACTCTAGTTTATAATATGGGTGATTACAAAATAATTTTCTCAAAGATGTGGGGAGTTACAAATCAATTAGTATTAAAAAAATAGAAGAGCAGTGAGCACATCTTGCCTGTTAAGTGTAGAAACTATTAGATATATTTAAGAAGGGTGACCTGTTGGCTATGGAGTAAACTAGGTGTTAGTGAATGTGTCTAGCGGCTAAGTGATCCAAATTTAGTCATGACTACTATATTAGACACTCTCATTTGTTATGTTTGGACTCACTATTATGCAAGGAAAAGGGTAAAGTGCTTTCTTAAATGCTACAACATCCTTAGGCACTAGAATTTATCTTCTATTTTAGATGTTGATTTGGAATACATTCAAATAAGATACAAGGATCAGCACAACTACGAAAATAAAGTAATAGTAGATGCAAATAATCTATTCAAGAGTTACTGGTACATTGCCAAAAATGGGAAGATTGTGCACACCAGCATGCCTAATAGGTGTAATCATATTATAAAGTAGGTTAGGATTGTGGCATTATTAAGCTGTAGCTATATGTGGTTGCTACATTAGATGGTTTTCAATTTTTTGTTTGATTACTAATACGATGGGTTGGGTCATAGGCTATGTTTTTTTATAGAGGGCAGGGTGGGGTTTCATATAGTCAGCTAGGTTACTATCTTATTGGCAATGAACTCTAAGAACTTAAGTTGGTAAAGCTTCTTGCATCTAAATTGTGTGATCAATTTCATGAATTATCTTAGTTATGCATGCTATTCTAGGTTTGCTATGCATCTAAAATGCATATTTGCATTTGATAGGGTGTGTTGCAAAGTGAATGATTATTGTTAGGGGTAATTTATTTTTGCAACAAATTATCTTTTGATTTGTAGAATGGAATATCCATGAGAATAAAGAAGTAAATTTCATGGCTACTTGCAAGACTTTGTAAGAAGAATAGGTTCTTCATAGTTGCTAATTTGGAAACTCATGTGGAGACCACTAATAGGTGTAAGGTGGATTGACTTTTGGGTAAAAAATAGGGATTACTTTGTTCACAATTTCATTGGGTTATTTAGGAAAATTGTAGTATTGTAAGGGAATTAGATATAACTTTTGATTATAGATTACTCCTCATAAGTAGTTACAATCTAAGTGAGATATGATAGTAAGGAGATTTGGTTGTGTTGTGCTATGTATGTATCAAAAGTCTATATAAGCTACTGACAAGATTGGGATCAATTGAAAAATACTATATATGCTTGGTGGAATGCTACTTGTTGTAGGGGCCTTTAACGTCTTGCACAAGAAAATAAAAATGGTGAAAAAATTCAACAAAGACAAGGCTCAGTATGTATTCTCTAGCTTTATTCATGATTTGGATCTGACTAACTTGGAATTTATTAGGAATCGGTTTACTTGGTGTAGTTAAAATGAGGGGACTGCTTGTATCTACAAAAGTTTTGATGGAGCTTTCTTGAATTTTAACAATATGTAAGCCTTTTAGAGTACCACTATTACATATCCCCCATATATTGGCTTGAAGAACTACATATTACTTATATAGTTTCAAAAATCATTATTGGAAAAAACTAAAAGAACCTGATTTGAAAGGATCTACTTATTATTTCCCCAATCAACTAGTGTAGTGAATTTTCTTAGAAAAGGACCATTAGAGGAAAACCTATAGATAGTTTATCCACTATATTTAGTAGTGCTTTGACAATGTTCCATCACCTTTGTGTTTGATGAGTCAAACATTAAATGCTTAGCATTTTATTCTAATGAGCTTAATTAGTTTAAAATTAGTATAATTTTTAATGAACAAGCTATGCACCTTTGAAGATAGTGAATTAGTGGTCTTTAAAGAACCATGGAGTGTTCAATATGTTTTAAGGATTACAGACATGCATACCAAACTTTGATTAGTTTTTTATATCAAATTGAATTTTAGCTTGTTTATTTTTATGGCACTATCCTTTAGTATCAATATTTCAAATTATACTAGAGCATCAAATTGTTTAGTCACCTCCTTGATTTAGTAAATGAATAGGTTTTTCTTTAATTTCATAATCCTTTTCTTGGTTAATTCCTATCCTTCTCAAATTCCATGTTTGTTAGCTTGTTGACTCTTGATTAAATTAAAAAAATAATTCGTTAAATTTTTTATAATTAAATATATATATATATATATATATATATATATTTCACATTCTAGTTTATGCCCAAGTGCAAAGCATCTCTGCCAGGGGAAGCCCAAGAGGGCACTTGCAAGCCACAGGTCAGGAAAAGTTTGAGACAAATCAGGATGAACACTTTCCAATTAATGATAAATTCTTAAACTAGATGGGGTATGGCATTGGGTCGACCTGAGTAGCACACAAACTATGTATACATATAAACTTTTATATATGAGTGCATCCACGGAATGAATTCTTGGGTACACGAAGCAGAAGCTAGTGCTATTAGACCTCTGAATATCACTCTTATATTAATTATTATAATGTTTAAATACTTATCTTTCCCTGTAATGTAGGACTAAATACATTGTGCCTTTTTGCATCCAAAACTAGTAGTGCACAGCACCATCTAATCATGCATTTTTCATAATCACAAGGTGGAGCTCACCTCCACTTTATTTATCTTTCATGACCATCCATCCCATTATTCATTTGATCTTCTAGATCTATCAATGATTCTTGATTCTATCGATATGATTTATCCCTAAATTTAATGACAATAGCTTCATTCTAACTGATCGGATGACTAGGATTTTTTCTACCTTATCCTTGAATCTTGTGAGTCTTAATTATCTTATTTGAATCCTATGACTGAGATTAAATTTCACTTTTCCATTGTTAAATCAAATAATCTAGTACTCACCCAACATGATCAAATGGCCTAGAACAAACTTGTCTTGATCTCTCTATCTAGAACTCATCTACTTATTCAACATTAAATCTAGCAATCTGTATCTCCTTGGATCAGATCCAACAACCTTAGTCAATCTTTCCTAATGACTAATTACTAGGCCATTACATTAGCCATTTATAAAAAGCTATTTTAACATCTTTGTAAAAGCTTTTTAAGTTGTTTGGCTACATCATTTCAAATAGCTTATTTCACTTTCCTATAGTTGCAATCAAGAGTTTTATATAAATACATAATAATTATAACTGGAATAACTAATTAACTTGAAGCACTCTCTAAGATCTCTACAAAGTGCTCATAAATATTCTAATGGTGTAAATTCAATTATCATTAACTTAAATTGACAAATTTTTTCAACTAAACCTTGGACATATAAACTTTCAAATTCTCATTTCTCTTCTTAAATGTAAGCTATGTTTGTATTGTGCCATTAAGCATAAAAAATTCTATAGATTTAACAAATTTTTTAAATCTTGATGTATTTTTATTTTTCCCTTGGGTTGGGTGGCACCACATTTTTAGAAGTCTGAGATTGAGCTCATAAAAGCCATGGTTATTGTTAAACCTAAATAGGCTAGTAGGACGAGGTGAACCTTAAGAAAAAAATATGAAGTTGTAGCCTTTTCTTGGTGGAATTTTTCTTATCCTTGGTTAGGAGTGGATGTAGAATATAATTTGATTTGAACTACCTGAACATTTTGTTGTCTCATTTTAATTTTTGTCCTTTTTCTATCATATTAAAGAAATAATATATATATAATCAAACTTTTCTATAAACATAAAGTTATTTTTGAGAAAATAATATTTTTAAAATAATAAAAATTATTTTAAGACCATTACACACTCCTTTGTTATGAGATTTGTGCATAGTTTTTACTTTAGATAGCATTAAAGAAATGGAGTGTAACAAAACTTCATAACATTCTTAGTATCCTTATCAAAAGGATTAGAAACTCTAGGTCCTTCAACTTAAATAACTTATGAACAACTAAACTAAGTCAAAACATTATTTTTTAGCAAAATGTATTGCTTCCTATCACACAACCTTGGATTTAGAAGAAGCAAGATGGTCGTAGTACGCTAAGCTTAATTACGCCACACTTGAGGACCAAAACATTCAGGTTTTTCTAGGTTGCATCTACCACTTTTTCCTAGAGAAACTATAGCACAATCTTAAAAAAGATATCGAAGAACTAATGGCCTCCCCAACTTAGATTAAAGAAATTTTATCTAGTATTTCAATAAGAAGTGGTGCAGCCAAGTGTTGTGTGAGCCTCTTCTAACCTTCCAACCTTAGAGAACTATTAATAATGAACATGTGGCTACACCTATGTCTCCAACTAGTGATGACGGGATCATATTTATGGTAATGTCTATTTAAAGAAATAAATCCAATGAGATGGATGTCTTTCCATTTGAGTTTGTGCATGGTTATCAAAAGATCACACAAATGGTCATTATTATAGTAGTAAAATAATTCTTTAAAGACAACTTTATTTCAAAAAAATTGAAAAACACAATGATCATACTTATCTCTAAAGCTCAAAGTGCATCCTAACTTGAGCAATTTGTTGTAAAGCAGTGAGCAAAATTTTGGTGGCTAGACCAAATGAGAGAAATCTTGAGATCACTACTTAAGAGTATGTTGTTTTTGTGTTAAGACATGGTATAGCTTATAATATTCTTTTGGGATAGGGAATCACTAGCCATTTGAACCAATCTACTTCCAAAAAAGGTTTAATTTTGCTAAAATTCAATATGAATGAGGCTTATGTCAAAGTAAATTAGAAATATGTGAGGGATATGATTAAGCATTTACGGTTCATTTCTCTTTGTTGTGATTGTATTAAGGCCTATTTCATTACACCAAGATTTTAGATTATGTTTAATGATATCTATCTACCATGGATTAAAGCAACTTATGGTCATAAATAACAATGTCCTCTCTCAAATACCTCTTTACTATTTTGTCAGGGTACCACTCATTTTTTATTTAAGGCTAACTTGTTAATGCTACCTCTATTTGGTTTAAGATTGACCTTTCTTCCCCTATGACTAACCAACTTTATATTTTTATGAAGTTATGATATAAATGCTTATAACTTGTGCTACAATGAAGAAATTATGGAGTAGTATTGGTATCACTCATATCAATTGACAAATCTAAACAAATCAAGTGTATTATTTAGCAAGGTGGTGCATTGCATGATTAAGAACATTATTATAGAAAAACTACATATACATTAAGTCACTCAATTGAAATATTTACAATGCCAATTGTAATGACCAAACTTTAGAAAAAAATGCTTCAATTTCATTTTTAATCATGATGAAAACTATGTCAAAATGGTTGATAAGGTGATTATGATGGGCTATATTGTCATGATTAACTCAATGTTTGTTATTATTCCTTCTTATTACTTAACCCACACATTAATTCCTACCTAGAGTAATATAGAGTTGAAGAAATTATTCTTGTAATATTTATGCCTATTAGGAGATGGTAACTCCATATAAGGATTTTGGAGGACTAAGAGTTCGTAGTTTGTTGACCTGGTAGTCACTGTTGACTGCAAAAAGATATAGGTGAGTTATTTCTTTGGATGACTGTTTGTGGGTTCAGTCCCTCGTGTGCAAATACTTAATAAAAAATGTCAATTTATACCCTTCACAGATCATCTCATACAAGTAAGTTACACAAATTGCAACCCCCTGCACCATAAATAATATAGTTTGGTGGAATGTTGTGGGTTATTTTTTTCCTTTTTGTTGGATAATTTTCTTTGCATCCTTCCTATTACTACTTGAAAGAGCTATCATAACACAAGTGAAAAATCAAAAATTTGTAGCAAAGCTGCTTAAGGGGCACGGGTTTGTGATCACAAAAGTTTTAAAAATTATTTCCTACTAATTTGCTATTTTAGCTTCTATATTGTCCTTGGGCTAAATTTTTAGGAATAACTATAGGGACGTTAGTTCCTTTTTCAAGCTCCTTAATTGGATATCCATGACTGCATGAGTGGCTACAACTTTTGAAGTAGTCAACTATGCTACTTTATCGTTAGTCATCCTTTGGTGTAGAATGGAATTTGTGGGAACCTTGTCAACAAAAAGAGAGAAAGGGAGAAGAAAAGAGGGTTGAAAGGAAAAAAGTAGGTACATGTTAGTGAGGAGTAAGATAGAGACAACACAATAAAACAATAGAGTGAATGAGCAAAAGAAAAAGAAAAGAAACATATAGAGGTAGTGGATCTAAATTACATATGGAAAATGGAATGAGAGATAAAAAAGATACAAATGAAAGAGAGAAGTGAGATAAGGAGGGAAAAGGAGAGAGGAAGATGAAGAAAGATTTATTATCTTTAAAGGAGAAAAAACAAAAAAGAGTGAGGTATAGAGCATCGATAAAAAAGAAGGCTTAGATAGAGTGGCTTAGAGGGAAGATGGATGGAATTAGACTGAATAGAGTTAGAGTACAATTACAGAAAGTGACACGAAAAAAGTTGAGGGGCTACAAAAATCAAAGAAAGAAGAGAGTTTAAGAGAGAGTTTCAGAGAGAGAAACGATAAAATGGGGGAAGGGAGAGAACAGACAGATGAAGACTAAGTCAACGATGATAGAAAATCAAGGACATATAGAAAGAAGAGAAAGTTAGTGTTGGAAAATGAATGAAATAGCATAAACTTGGTGTAGAGAGCAAGAGCAAAAATAGGGAAAAAGAGAGGTCAAGAAAAGATAAGAGAGAAAATAATCACAAATATAAAAGTTTGTGTGTGAAGTGAGTAAAAAGATGATAAAAAGAGTGCATAAGAGTGACAAAAGAGTGAGAAAGGGATGAAGCAAAATATACAGTGATAGAGAAATAAGAAGAATGATAGTCAAATAGTTTAATACATTGAGAGATTTGTTTAAAAGTTAGGAGAGAGAAAGAGTGAGTGATAGTGGAGAAAAAGAGAGAAGTAAATGATAAAAAGAAAGAAACAAAGAAAGGTGAGAATAAAAGAGAGAAAGAGACAAAAAAGGGATAGGAAAGTAGGTTAGAGAGTGAAAAGAAGAAAGAAATAAGTAAGAATAGGGTAAATGATGGAAGGAAATAAGAAAAAGAGATGGAGAAAGGGATAAAAAAGAGTTGGTAAAGTAAAGTGAAAAAATAGAGTAAGAAATAGACGAAGTGATAATGACAAAGAAAGATGAAGTGAAGAGAGATTCGTTATTGGATCGAAGGTATTAAGAGATAAAAATAGATTAAGAGATGTTGAAAGCATAGGTAAGCATTATAAATGGAGAATAGAGAGAAATAAATAGAGTGAGTTAGAGAGGAATAAGGAGAAAGAAGAAAAGTTGACGATGATGAGAAATAGGTAAGGGGGAAGAAAGAAATAGAGGAAAATGAATAAGTAGTGCATAAATAGTGTGATTGTGTTAGAGAAGAGGCACATAGGAACAAAGGGATAACGGGAGAGATGTAAAAAAAATAGAAAATTGAATAATAGTGAAAGCAAGGGTGGGAGAAAGGGTGATAAATATAAGAGAGTGATAAGAAGTGGGAGATGTGATAAAAAAAAATAAATTATAAAAAGAGAAAATAGATGAAGACAAAGTGAGAGACAATAAGAAGGGCTTCATTGAATTTTGAGAAGAGATAAGAGAAAAAAAAGCGACATAGAGTAGAGTGAGATATTACAGAGAAGGAATGATATAGTGAATGAGAGGAGGCTTTAAAAGAGCAAGTGGAAATGAGGAGGTAAGAAAGAGAGTGAAGGGTCTTAGAGAGAAATGAAGACAAAAATGGATAAGGATGAACAAAGTGCAAGATATAATATAAGAAACAAGAAATTGATAGAGAGACATAAACTCGTTAACATTGATAGGTATAGAGAAAAGTGAGATGAGAGATAGACAGTGAAACATTTATGAATTATTGATATTTATGCAATACTTTTTGTTAATTATGAATAAAATTAATTTTATTTTATTTTAAAAATTACTTGAAGAATTTTAATAAATTATACATCCAATAAGCAAAATTAATTACTTCTTAATGAGTAATGAATTTAGTAATTTAATGTTTAATAAATATTTATAATAGCATATCTATTTTAGAAGTGAATACAAGGAAATAATTCTAGCTTTTGATAATAAGTGCTTAGTAGTTATTCATTTATATGAAAATGAAAAAAATAATTAATTACTAATAATATTTTAAATATAAAGAAAATAAATACTTTTTGGTGACATTTTTTATAACAATTGTTAAGAATTGCCCTACCTATAATTTCATTTCTAATAAAACATAAAATAAAAATTATTCAATCTAATTTTAATCTTAATAAAAAGTAAAATAAAAATAATTAGCAAAAAGCTATTATTAATAAAACTGTTATTATTATTTTTCATATTATTGAAATAAAATTTGATTATTAGAAAAACAATTATAGATTTGAGTAAAATATGAATATTCTTTGCATTACAATTATTATAATTGATTCTTATAATTTTGATAACTATAAAGCAATTTTCATATTATTGTTCATAATAGTTTCATTATTTATTAATATAATTATGTGATGTAATTTTGTGATAATGTTTTTATTAAAATTATAATTAACTTTTTTTTATTAGTTAATAGTTAGAATTTATTAATAACTATAAATTGTTATTAAATTTTTTCTAATAAATAATTTTTAAATATTACATAATTGTTTCTTGTTAGTAAGATATTTTTATAATAACTATTTATATGATTTGAACAATTAATGATAATTATTAACAAGAAATGTGATTGAAATGATGTTAAATTTTTTACATTATCTTACTATTAAAATATTTTAAGCAAAATGTTCAAGAATAAATATTATATTCTAATAAATTGTAATAATAGTTAATAATCATAAAGAAAGAATATTCTTAAAATTAGAAATATTACTCCTTAAATAATATTGCAAATAATAGCAATTAATCACAAATATGGATCAATCATAAAGATAACATTAGGAAGAAAAACATGAAGAATGTAAGAAAGAATTACAAAAATAGAAGAAAAAAGAGAAGAATTAAAAATACTTTAAGAGATCAAATTCGAAGAATAAAAGGTTAAAAAATAAGAAGATGAGCAACATGTTTATGTTTTCGATTAATAAAAGATTTTATCAAAATTTAATTACATTATTAAGAAAAAACCTTTTATTATTTTTATAAATTGAATTATTTTTCAATATTTGGAATGATTACATATATTGTAGTTGTTAAATGAATCATGATTGTTGTAAAAAGTTTTAATTATTTTTCATTTATATTCTAATTTATTAACCATTAAATATATTTATACCAATTATTATTAGAAGAAAAACTAATTTCGTAATGTTATTGATATTATAACTAGTAAATTAATAAATAATATAAAAATATAAACATAAGGAATAACAATTACTAATTATTATTTTTTAAACAATTTTAAAGGTTTCCAAAATGTTATGCTTGTTATATGTATATTATCTTATTGAACCATCATTATTTTATTACAAGAAACATCTTAATCAAGAAAATTAATTTAGTTATTTAATATATTTATTATCATAATATATATTAATGTTAATACGAACTAAATTAAAAAAGAATAAAATAATTAACTTATATTAATAATATTTATTAGTATTCATTTGATCTAATAGTTAACAACTATAATTGTTAGAAATAACAATTGTTTAATAAATTATTGTTAAATAATTTTGCTAAATATTTAATACAGAAGATTAATTTTAATATTATTCAAAATTTCTAATAATTTTAGTTTTATCTCAATCAAACCTTGATTTGAATTGTTTTGAATTGCAAAATTAAATAATAAAAATAATAATAAATCTTTTCTTAATATTAAGTAAATATACATTAAAGAAAGAATTAATTAAATCAAAGTGCTATTATATCGCAAATTTAAGGTGATTTAAAGATCACCCAACAAACAATTTAGAGAAAAATTATAAAAGAAAGAAGTCAAAGAACAAAATTTGAAAACAATATATAAATTATGTTAGAAAGTTGCATTCCAACATAATAAAGAGTTCTAGTGTGACATCCTTAATCAAAAAAATCAAGTATTATTGAAATTTTCTGACAAAGCATGCTAAAATTCAAGAAACTAAAATATTTGAAATTATAAAATTAAAATTTTAATTGGATATAGCTAATAGAGAGGTTTCTAATGAGGTTTTTTCTAACTTATTGAGACCTTGTTTGGAATTACTATGAATTAATGGAATAAAATATATATATATATATATATATATATATAATAACTATTTTCATATTAAGCAAATATATATTACAAGTCAAACAAGACTAATTGAACTATTTTAATACACCAAAATAAAAGCAATGCAAATATAAAATAGGTGAAGAATTATTGTTTAATAGTCATATTAAATCAAAGAAAAAAGTTGAACAAGTGAGATTAATTGTACTTAAAGGTCTCATTCCAAGACACAATAGACATCAAGCATAAGCTCCTTAATATTCAAATTAGGTATGAATCTCAAAGTCTCACAAAAAATGCAAAATCATGGAAAATTAAAAATTTAAAAATGCAGAAAGGGATTTTTATTTTTATAGAGTTCATCAATACATGTCCAATGATTTTTGTTTCATCTCGATATAAACTTTTAAGAATTACAATTAAGTTTTAATGAAAATAAGCATAATTAATAAAAAAAATTATTTTTATTTTTTTTAAAATATATATATTAAAGTTGAATGACATAAATTGAAGTAATGTTCAACTAAATAAAAACATTTTAAATGCAACACGATTAGATATTTAGAGTTACAAAGAAATATATCTAAATTTAAAAAATTTTAAGAAATTATATAAATTTCATAAACAAGTTTTATTCCATAATAGTAAAGACATAATATTAACATCATCGATCATAAAAAAGGTATGATTCAAAATTTATGATAAAATTTGAAAGATTTAAAAGTTTCAAAAGAAATTGTAATTGGTCAAAGATCATCAAGGAAGGGCAATAATGTTTGTTCCATCTCAATGAGCCCTCATCGAGAATTACCACAATTTCTAAATCAAATATGCACAAATAATATTGACAAATTTTCTATTATTAAGTAAATAATATTAAAGCTGACACGACATAAATTATGGCAATTACATATAACAAAATCAAGGAAATGTAAGCATCACATGAAACGAAATTTATAGTTATCCCATAATATAAAAATTAAAGCCAACAGTTTTAAAGAAATGAGATAAAGTGTTTAAGGAACAAGCATTTTGATATAATAATGAGATCAAGGGTAACACCATCAGTCATCAAAATTTGTATGAATTAAAATTTTTCATAAACATTAAAAAACCTTAGAAAATTGAACTATATAAAAATGTCAAAATCAATTTTTAATTGGACATAGATCATCAAAATGACAATAGTGAAATCAATATCCTCTTGATTCAACCTTATTTAAATTTACTATGATTTAAAAAAATTAAGAAATACAAAATAATACTTAAATAGTATTTTAATATTACATAAAAATATATTAATATTAACATAAGATGAATTGAATTAATATAATATAATTGGATCAAAGTAATTTAAAGTTCAAATAAGAAATGATTTAAATATATAAAGAATATGCCAAAATTAAAACAAAAAGTTTTAGAAAATGAGATAAATTAGATGGGAAAGTTGCTTTCAAAAATATTAAGTTGCTCAAGTATGTTATCCATGATAATAAAATTTAGATGGGTCCAATGATCTTTATTTCATCTTGATCAGACTTGATTTGGAATGCTATGAATTATCAAAGTAAATAAGCATAATTAATAAAAAAATATTACTTTAATGTTATGTAAATATATATTAAATAAAAATAGTATAAATTGAAGTAATATAATTAGAGCAAAATGAAGGTGGTATAATAACCAAATGAGACGAAGTTTAAAACAATCAAGCAAAAGAAAAATTTGAAGAAATGTCACAAATTGTACAAAAGCTACATTCTAAGACACTATGGAGATCGTGTAACATCTTAAATTTTCAAATTAAATATTAATAAAAATATTATTGTAAAACATTCCAAAAATTCAGAAAATAAAAATATTAGCAATATAAAAATTAATATTTAGTTAGATATAGATTGTTTAGTTGTCTTTATCAATGTTTGTTTTGATCTGCTCCAAACTCATTTAAAATTCCTATAAATCAGAAAAGTAAATAAAGAAAAATAATAGTATTATAATAATTTAATATTTTAAAAACAATATCAAAGCTCAAATGAGATAAGTAGAACAAATGTAACATTAATTAATCATAGCAATGAAATTATCACATGAGAAGACATTTAGAGCTGTAAAATATATACCCAAATCGAAGTGAATTTTTTTAGAAATGAGGAAGTTGAATTCCAAGATGTTAAAGAGGTCTTTCTTAAGATTGTTAATCATTAAATCAAGTACAAATGAAATGCCTTATAAATTGCACCAAAAAGTTTAAAAATAAAATATTTAAATATAATGAAATTAATATTTAAGTAGATAGACCTCATTCAGATTAGTTTAATGTAGTTTGTTTAATCTTGATCAAACCACATTTAAGATTAAAATAAATTATAAAATAAAAAAGTATAATCAATAATAATTTGTTATTTTTTACATTAAGTAAATATAAAGTTAAACATAAAATAAGATAAATGAAAGAAATTAAAAATAACTAAATTAAGTTATTTAAAGGTGAAAAACCCAAGGGAGATGTAAGGATACATAACAAAACAACAAATTTAAATAAATATATTTTAAGAAGATGAGATAAACTATATAAGAAAGTTACATTGCAAGACACTTAGAAGATTTAATGTATGATTCTTGATCATAAAATCAAGTATGAATAAACATTTCTCATAAAATAAGCCAAAAAAAATAAATAAAATTAAAAAATAAGAAATGAATATTTAATTTGTTAACACTCGTCATGATATGTTCAACAACATCAATTTCATTTTGATCAAGCCTCACTTGGAATTACTAAGAATTACTAAAATAATTAAGAAAAAATAATAATAAATTATTATTTTTGCATTAAGAAAATATTTAATAAATCTAAAAAGAGATAAGTTGAACTAGAATATTATAAATAAATAAAACAAAAAAATTTTAGAAATGTGATGAATTATCTAGGATAGTTGCATTCATAAATATTTAGAATATCAAGCACAACATCAATGGTCAAAAAATGAAGTGTGAATACAAAGGTCTCACAAAGCATGCCTAATCCCTTAAAAAAAGAAATATTGAATTAAATAAAGCTTTTTTGGGTGGGTCTAACCACGTTTGTTTAATCTCAATCAATTTCCATTTTGAATTACTATGAGTTACTGAAGTAAACAAGAATAATTAATAATAAATTATGACTTTAATATTAACTAAACCAATATAAAAGTTGAAATGAGTTTAACTGATTCAATCTAATATGACAAAAAGAAAGTAATGTAATTGTCATAAGAGAAGAAATTTTGAGTTTCATATGAAAATACAAAATAAAAGAAAAACTTTACCAAAAATAAGATAAAATATTTGAGAAAGTTATATTTTAAGATACTAAAGAGATCATGTATAACTTCACAGTTTCACAAAGTTGGTATAAAACAAAAAATATAGGTATGCATTTCAAAACCTTAGAAAATAAATTTTTGATAACCATACAAGTGAGTATTAATTTGATACAAATCATCTAAACAAGTCCATGACTTTTATTTTGTATCAATATTGCTTCAATTGAAATTTCTATGCATTACAAAAATAAATAAATAAAAATAATAATATATTTTATTTTAATATTAACTAAATATCTTAAATAAAAATTATTATAAAATGAAGAAATATAATATAACTAAATCAAAGTGATGTAAAGGTGACACTATAAGAGAGAATGATTTGCATAGTAATATAACAAATCAAAGTGAAAGAATTAAAGAAATGAGATAATATAAATAAGAAAGTTGTATTCACTGATAGTAAGTAGTCTCAGTATAACATCCTTGATCATCAAATTTAGTAACAAAAGATATCTCTCATAAAACATGCAAGATATTAGAAAATAAAAATATGTAAAAATAATAAAGTGAATATTTAATTAGATAAAGCTTGTTGATAAGAGTTAAATGACATTTGTGTTGACTTGCTCTAATCTCGTTTAAAATTATAACAACTTGCCTAAGTAACAAAAAATAAATAATAATAATAAATGAAATATTTTATAAAGTTAATATGTATTATATCTAAAATAAGATAAATCAAAGTATTGTAAAATAACTAGAATATCATAATGTAGAGTTCACACTACAAAAGTTAATAATTTCTTAGCAATATAATAAAAGCATTATTAAAAATTAAAAGAAATGAGATAAATTGTATAAGAGAGTTGCATTCTAATATACCTAAGACATAGAGTCTAATGTCATTCATCATTAAATCTTGTATGCATCAAAAGATCTCTTAATACCTTTTAAAATGATAGAAAATATAACATTTAAAATTATAAAATGAATAATTGAATAGATATGGCTCATCGAGATTAGTCAAATGTAGATATGTTTGATATCGATAACACCACATTTGGAAATACTAAAATTTACCAAAGTATATATGCACAAATAATAATAAAAAAATTATTTAAACAAAAATTGTAGCCAAAATGAAATAATTTAAAGTAATGTAATATATAAAATTCAAATAAATGTAAATAACACCTGAGAGAAGATTTGGAGTTACATAGTAATATAACCAAACCAAAATGATAAACAAGAAGAAATAAGATAAATTATGAGGGAAACTTTCACATTGATCATAAACCATTTGGAATTATAATAATTACCAAAGTAAATATAAATAATAAAAAATTATTATTCAAATATTAAGATAAAATATATTAAGGATTAAATGAAAAAATTTAATGAAATGTCACATAACAAATTCAAACTGATGTGATGAGAGCATTATTAGAGATTTAGAATTACACAGTAATATAAACAAATCGAAGAAATAATTTTAAAGAATGAGAAACATTCAAGTAAAATTTGCATTTCATGATACAAAGGAGACTTGTGTAACATCCTTGAATATCAAATAAAATGTAAATCAAAATGTCTCATAAATCATGTCAAACTTTTCGAAAATACAATATTTAAAAATCTAGATTTTTTTGTTAATTTGCGAAAGGTCATCCCATCAACCCATTTTTGACATTATTGGAAATTACAAAAGTAAATAAGTATAAACAATGAGAAAATATTATTTTAATATCAAAGAAATATCTAATAAAAAAAGTTAAATTGAACAAATTTATTTATCTAAATAAAAATTTTCCTGTGTCATAAACAAAATTAAGGATTACACAGTAATATGCCCAAATAGAGGTAAAAACATTTTAATGAATAGGAAAAGTTGTGCATGAGGTTGCGTTCTAAGATACTTTGTTGATTAAGACTAACATCCATGACTATAAAATTTGGTAGGAAGGTAATTATCTTTAAAGCATACAAAAACCCTTAAAAATAAAACATTTAAAAGTTAAAAGCAAATATTTCATTAGATAAAGCTCAAGAGTTGAGTCTAATGACATTTGTTTCATTTCAATAGATCATCATTTGGAATTACTATGAATTACTAAACCAAATTGGTATAGTTAATAATAATTTCTTATTTTAGCATTAAGTATATATATATATATATAAGTTGAAATTAAATGAGTTAAATTGATTTTTTCTAATAAAATTAAATAAAAGCAATGTATAGAAACATAACCAAATCAAAGCAAAAAACATAGGAAATAAGATAGATTTCTTGGAAAAGTTTTATTCTAAGATACTTAACAGATCAAATGTAAAATCATCATTAATCAATTCTAGAACAAATCAAAATTACTTATATATAATTTCCAGTCATTTGAAAAGTATTGAACTATAAAAATAAATATTTTATTAGATATTTTTAGATTAGTGAAGTTACATTTGTTTCATTTTGATCTCACAACATTTGTAATTGTTATGAATTACAAAGTAAAATAAAAAATTATTTAATATTATTTTAATATTAAGTAAATATGTAATAAACTTCAAATATTAAATAATGAAGAAATATATTGCAAGAAAATCAAAGTGATATGAAGGTTTAACTATTTGGACTTTCTTTGCAACAAAACAAAATCAAAGCAAACATTTGAAAAAATGAGATAATATATATATATATATATTAGTTTTGCAATCGATGATACTAAGGAGTCCAAGTGTAACATCATTAATCAACAAATCATGTATCTAAATGACTCATTAAACATGCAATGTAATTAAAAAGGTACTTCAAAATAAAAAAATAAATATTTAATAGATTAAAGCTAAAAGAGAAGTGTCCAACAATGTTTGTTATGACTTGATCATACCATGCTTAGGACTGTTGAACTGAAGTAAATAGACATAAGCAATAATAAATTATTTTTTAATATTAATTTAATATACGTTAAAATTAAAAAAAAATTTAATTGAAGAAATGCAATATAACTACATCAAGATGATATGAAGTTCACATCAGAGGAGATTTATAATAACAAAGTAATATAACCAAATAAAAATAAAAATATTTTAAAAATGAGAAATTATAAATAACATTGAATTTTAAGTTACTAACTAGATAGAGTGTGATATCCTTGATTAACAAACCTAGTATGATTGAAATTTTATGATAAAGTGAAAAAAAAATTGAAAATAATTTTTTTAAAGAAGTAAATATTAAGTAGATGGAATTTATTACGAAGAGACTAGTGATGTTTGTTGTATCAGGAATGGGCCTTTTTAAATTTACTAAAAATTACAAAAAAAAATTAAATAATAATAATAATTGAAATATTAAGTATTATATGTTAAAAGAAAAATGAGAGAAATTAAAGTATTGTAGAATAACTAATTCAAAATGATGTAGTGGTCACACAAGGGAGGATTAAGAGTTACAAATATTATACACAAATCAAAGAAAATAAATTTGAAATGAAATAAATTATAATGGAAAGTTGCAAGCTAATTAGATAAAGTGTAATATCCTTAATCATCAAATTAAGCATAAATAAAAAAGTCTAGCAAAGCAAGCACTAACACTTAAAAATAAATAGCTAAAATTATTAAAATGAATATTCAATTAGATGATTGTCATCAAAATAAATCCTATGATGTTTACTTTGTCTTGGTCGAATCGTAGATGGATTAATTGTAAATTACAAAATTAAATAAGGATAAAAAATAATAAAAAATATTATTTTAATAATAGGAAAAATTATATTAAAGCTCTAATAAGATTAAATAAAATAATATAACATAATCAAATCAAAGTGATGTAAATCTATGATAGGGTGAGAGTTAGAGACATATAGTAATATAACCAAATTAAAGTAAAACTTTGAAAAGACATGATACATTGTGCTTAAAAGTTGCAATTTGAGATCTAATTAGGGTGAGTGTAACCTCCTCCCTTATCAAGTTATGGAAGAATTAGAATATCACATAAAATGAGCGAATACCAATAAAAGAAAAACAATTAAAATAATAGAAAAAAAATATTTAATTTTGTAGTAATATAACAAAATAAAACGTAAAAAGTTGAAGAAATGACATAAATCTTGCGAGAAAGTTGAATTTTGAGATATTAAAGTGATTGTGTGTAAGATTACAATTTTACAATTTAGGTATGAAACAAATGTCATTAAGCATGTTAAGACCCTAAAAAATATAGTTTTGTGTTCTATACAAATCAATATTTATTTCATGGAGCTTCCCAAGACAACCAAATGACACGTTTTCATATCAATATCACCATGTTTGGTATTGCTTTGTAATAAAAAATTAAATAACTTAAAAAATAACATATTATCATTTTAATATTAAGTAAATTTATTTTCAAGTATAAATATTATAAATTAAATCGATATAATATCACTCATTCGAAGTGATGTAATGGTCACATTACAAGAGAAGTAGTTTTACATGGTAACATAATAAAATCAAAGCAAATTAGTTAGGGAAATGAGAAAATATAAACATGAAATTTGGATTCTAAGATACTATTGACTGTGAGTGTAACATTATCGACCATCAAATAAAGTATGCATACAAATCTTTCCTAAAATGTGCAAGACAATAAAAAATAAAAAAGAAAGTTATATTGTATAATATTATGAATTAATAAAAAAACAAGAATAAATATTAACAAATTTTTTTTTAAAATTAAATAAATATATAACAAATCTGAAGTAAGATAAATTGAAGAAATTAATTGTGACCAAATGAAACGATGAAAGTCACACGAGAAGAGAATCTGAGTTTCATAGTAATACAACCAAATTAAAGTGAGCCAATCAAAGAAAAAAAGATATGTTAAGCAAGAAAATTACATAGTAAGATTTTAAGGAGTTCATGTGTAATGTCTATACAAATTAGTTACAATTTGAAATGTCTCATATGTATTATTATTTCCATTAAAAATAAAATATTTAAAAAAAATGAAAAATTCAATATTAAATTTGATAGAACACATTATGATAAGTTTAACGACATTTTCTTTTTCTTAATTTGAACTCTTTTAGAAAAACCTAAGTAATATTCTCTAAAGATAAAATGAGGTGAATTTAAACAATATAATATAGTAAAAGTAAAGTGATGTAAAGGTCACATGAGAGGGGAATTAGAGCTTCATAATAAAATGACTAAATATTAAAATGCATATCATAAAATAAGATAATTATATGTGAATTTTGCATCAAAGGAAAATCTCAAAAAATAAATATTCAAAAAAATATAATGGATATAATAGATCAACTCAAGGTGAGTACAACAATGTTTATTTCTTCTTGATCATGCATCATTTAGAATTGCTAAGAACTTCAAAACAAAAGAAAGAAAGAAATAAATTAATATTTGAATTTTAACAAGGTATATAAAGGTGAAATAAGATGAATTGAAACAATATAATATAACCATATCAAAATAATAAAAAAATCATATAAGAAGAGAATTAAAGCTTCGTAGTAAAATAACTAAATAAAACCAAAAAAAGTATGGAAATTAGATAAATTATATAGTAAAGTTATAATCCAAGATACTAAGGATATCAAGATTGGCATCCATGATGGTAAAATATGGTATGAAAAAATGTCTCACAAAGCATAATAAAACAATGGAAAATAAATAGTATAAAAATAATTAAAATATTAATCCTTAATTACACAAAGCTAATCAACACAAGTTAAAAAAGCTTAAACAATTACCAATTATCATTTTAATATTAAGTAAATATTTATTAAAGTTAAAATTGAGAAAATTAAATCAAAGGTTTATAACCTAATTAAATAGATGTAAAGCTCACATATGATTATAATTAAGAGTTATCTAGTAAAATGAAAAAATAAAAGGGAAAACTTCATAGAAAAGAGATAAATTTTAAAAAAAAGTTACATTCAAATTAAGTATGAAAAAATATCTAATAAAGTGTACCAAAAATAATTATTTTTAGGTATAGAAATGAATATTTAATTGGATTAAGATTGTTAAGATGGTCCAACAATGTTCGTTTCCCCTTAACAGGATCTCATTTAGATTACCAATAACTATCAAAGTAAATCAATAACAATAGCTACTATTTTTATATTAATTAATCATATATTAAACTTGAAGTGAGATAATGTGAAATAATGTTGTTAAACAAATCAAATCATTGTCAAGGTCACATGGAAGAGATTTACAATTTCATAATAATGTTACAAAATTCAAGGAAAACATTTGAATAAACGAGAAAAATATTACAGAAAACATGCATTCCAAGACAATGAAGAGTTTCAGGTTATATCTACAAATGTAAAATGCTGTATGAATCTAAATTTCCAATAAAACTAATGAAAATGAAAGTAAATTATTTCAAAGCACAATGATAATTATTTTATTGAATAAAGCATATTTAGATGTGTCCAATGATGATAGTTTTTTTAATTAAACCTTATTTCAAATTACTACAATTCAAAAGTTAATAAATGAAATTAAAAAATGAAATATTTTCAAAATTAAGAAAATATATAATAAGGCTGAAAAAAGGTTAATTAAACTAGTGCAATATAAACAATTTACAGAAATAATAAGGCCACACAAGAAAATATTTCAAGTTAAATAGAAATGGCAAAATTAAAAAGAAAAAGTTATAAAAATGAGAGAAATTATATAGGAAAGGTTTTTCAAAGAGACTAAGGAGGTTAGCATAGCTATTATGATCATCAAATTATGTATGAATAAAAACATCTCCTAAAGTTTGTTAAAGCTATAGAAAAATTTTTGCAAATATAAAATTAAATATATAATTACATAGAGCTCATTAGGATGAGTCCAATGATGCTTGTTTCTTGATAAGACCTTGTTAGTAGTTTGCTGAACAATCTATTCAAAAGAATATAAATGCCACATGAGAGACAAATTAGACCTTTATAGTAATATAACAAATAAAAATGAAACATTTGATAAAGTGAGACAACTTAGATAGGAATATTGCTTCCCAATATACTAAGAAGATTGAATGCAATATTCTAGATTATCAGATCTTGAATGAACAAAACTTTCTTATAAAGAATGCAAAAATTCTATTAAACATTTTTAAAAAATTAAAAAAAATGTATATTTAGTTGGAAAGATCTAATCAAGATGAGTCCAATAAAGTTTTTTTTTTTTTTGGATTTAACCTTGCTTCAATTTATTATGAATAACCAAAGTAAATAAGAAAAATAATAACAATGTATTATTTCAATGTTATTTAGATATACTTTAAAGATAAAATGATATTAATTGAAAATTTATTGTAATATAGAATAAATACAATGTAATTTTTACAAGAGTGGAGATTTGGATTTATTTAGTAAAATATCAAAATCAAACAAAAATATTTGTAGAAATATGACAAATTATTTGGAAAGTCATATTTTAAGACACTAAAGGAGATTCAATGTAGCATCCTTGATAGTCAACTCTAATACAAATCATGTGAATATCCTAAAATATAAGTTATTTAAAAATTAAAAAAATATATATTTTATTAGATAAAGCTTATTCTGTGAACTTAAATAATGTTTTTCTTGACTTGGTCATTCATCATTTGGAATTACAACAAAACATTTTAGTAAATAAACATAAATAATAATAAAATATTATTTAATATTGCACAATAGAAATAAAATATTTAAAAAGATAGAAATGAATATTGAAATTGATTTTTGTCATGGAATTGAGCCAAATGACTTTTGCTTCATTTCTATTTATTGAACTAAATAAGCAAAACATAATAATAAATTATGATTTAAATATTAAATAAATATATATTAAAGTTGAAATGAGATATATTTAATTAATATAATATATGCAAACTAAAACGATGTAAAGGTCACAAAAGATGCAATTTATAATTACATAATAATATAAGAAAATAAACTAATTGACAAAATAAAATAAATTGTATGGGAAATTATGGCAAATAAAACTATGGAGATCAAGTGTGACATCTTCAATCAACAAATATGGTGCAAATTGAAATGTTTAGAAAAATATACCAAAGAACAGAAAAAAAATTTACAATATAAAACAAGATATTTCATTGGATAAGATAAGTACAGCTAAGTCCAACAATTTTGTTTCATCTAGATCGAACCTAATTTTGAGTTATAAAAATTTATTAATTAAAAAAGCATAAATAATGATTAATTATTATTTTAATATTTCTTAAATATATATTAAGGCATGACATCAATTAAAGTAATGCATTATAATAAAATCTCAATGATGTAATAGTCACACAAGATGACATTTAGAGTTACATGGTACTATATTAAAATCAAAATGAAAAATTTGAGAAAATGTGATAAATTATATAAGAATGTTGCATTACATGATAATAAAGATATCGTGTGTAACATTAACAATTATAAAATTAGGAGCTATCAAAAGTTCTTATTAAGCATGCTAAAACCATTGAAAATAAAATGTTTAAAGAGATTGAAAAGAATGTTTTATTTAACAATGCTCATCAAGATGAATTCAACAATGTTTATTTAGTCTCAACCAGATATCCTTCATAACTACAACATATTGCAAAAATAAATAAATTAATAAAATAATATATTATTAATTTAATATTTAGTATGTATTAAAGAAACAATATGATAAAATATAACAAAATAATATAACAAAATCAAACTAATGAAATGATCCAAAAGATGAGATTTATAGTTACAAAGCAATATAACTAAGCCATCAAAAAAATTTTAAGAAATGAGATAAATAGTTTGAGAAAGTTACATTTCAAGGTACTATGGAGACCGAGTGTAAAATTATTGATCATCAAATTAGGTACAAACAAAACATTCTTGTTAAGCACACCAAAACCTTTGAAAATAAACTATTTAAAAAAGATAGAATTGAGTATTTAAGTTCATAAAACTTATTTTTATTAAAAATAAAATAAGTTTTAAGTGAGGTTACGCAACATAACTAAATCAATTCAACATAAACGTCACAAGCGAGGAGATTTAATGTTACATAGTAGTAGATCAAAATCAAAATAAAAAATTTTGAGAAATGAGATGCACTATATAAAAAAGGTGCATTCCAAGATTTAAAGTGTTAGAGCATAACTTTTATCAATTAGTAAATAACGTATGATTCAAAATTATTTCATAATTTATTAAAAAGAAATAAAAAATTAAAAATTAAAAATATTTAAAATGAAAAAATATTCTATTGATGTTAAGCAACTCTATATATATATATATATATGTCAAAACTAAAATGAAGTAAATTGAAGCAATAAAATATAGCCAAATCTTGCAGATGTAAAGATCACATACGAGCAGATTTTGAGTTACATAGTAATATAACAAAATCAAAGTAAAACATTTGATTAAAAGTTATAAATTATATGGCTAAGACGCATCAAAGATACGAACGAGATTAATTGTAAAATCCTCAATCATTAAATCATGCATGAATCAAAATATCTACAAATAAGCGCAAATGTTTAAGAAAATAAAATGTTTAAAATAAGAAATAAAATATTTAATAAGATAAAGCTTTTCTAAATGAGTTTAATAATATTTGTTTCATCTTTATTATAGTTTATTTATCTTAACTACAAATTAAAAAATTAAATTAGCTTAAATAATAATAAATTATTATTTAAATTTTTAATTAAAAATATATTAAAGTTGAAATAAGATAAATTAAAACAATCTTATATAACCAAATAGAAGCAATCTAAATGTTACTTGTGAATAAATTAAAGTTTTATTTCATTGTGTCGAAATAAAAGTAAAAAATTTAACAAAATGAGATAAATTGTTAGGAAAATTTAAAATGCCATGTACTAAGGACATTGAGTATATTATCCTTGATCATCAAATTAAGCACGAATATTATTATTGTCCAAGAGAATGACTTAGAAAATATAACAATTGAAAATATAAAGATAAATATATAACTGGTTAAATCTTTTTTAGATGACTCCAACCATGATTGTTTCATGTTGATTGGACAACATTTTTAATTGCTATGAAATATAAAAATAAGCTATTATATATAACAACAAATACTTTTTTTAATATATAATAAATAATAATTAAAGCTTAAATGTGATAAATTGAACCAATGTAACACAACAAAATCAATGTGTTGCAATGGCCAGATGAGAGATCAATTACAGTTACATTATAACACAACAAATTCAATACAAATCATTTTGAGAAATGAAAAATTATGAAGTAAAGTTGCCTTCTAAGATTCTAAGGAGATCAATTATCACATCGATAAAAATTAAATTAGATGTGAATCAAGTTATATCATAAAAGCATGTAAAAATAGTAAAAAAGTAGATAGAAAAAATATATTTATATAAATAAATTTTAATTAGATAAAGCCCATCGAGACAATTCTAGTGATTTTTGTTTAGTCTATACAAGGCCTTGTTTTGAATTATTACAAATTAAAAACTAAATTAAACATAAAAAATTATAAACTATGTTTTTTAATATTAAATTAATATATATTAAACTAAACTAAGATAAATTAAGGTAATGTAATGTGACCAAAATTAGGAAATATAAAGGTAACATGAGAGAAGAGTTTGGATTTCATAGTAATATTAAAAATTAACAAAATAATTATGGAAATTTGACAAATTTTGCCAAAAAAATTACATTCTAAAGTACGAAGAAGGTCAAGTGCACCTCCCTATTATAAAATCTGGTACACATAAAAATAACTTGCATGTTGCTAAACTTCATGAAACAAATATTAATACTATTTATTCTTTTTAATTTTATTATTTCATAATAATTCAAACCACAGTTTGATAGAGAATAAAAAAACTTTAATTAACTATTATTGACGAGTCCTATCATACTAAATATTTATTTTTATATTTTAAGAATTATTTTTCTTACATTTTTTTATTCATTACAAGCTATTTTGATTTGTATCTTATTTGATGATCAAGGATGTTGCACTTTATCGTTTCTCTATCACCAAGTTCTACTTTCCTATAAACTTTATCTTATTTATTCAAATTATTTATTTATTTTTTGTTATATTACTATTAAACTATAATTCATCTCTTATGTTACCTTAATATTACTTTAATACACTAATATTGTAATATTTCAATTTATCTTCCTTCAACTTCATTCAAAAAGATGTTCATTAAAATATTTTTAAATTTTTTTTTTCTAGAAATTTTTTGTGCTTTCTAAAACATTTCAATTTGTATCTCATTTAACTATTGAGGTTGTTATCCTTCATTTACATAGTGTAATGAAATGCCAGTTTCATATGTAGTTTATCTTATTTCTTCAAATTTTTTTTTTGAATTGGTATATTTCTTTAGAATTTTAAATCATTTTTCATTTGACAATTACATTTCTATAATTTTGATATATTACATTACTTCAACTTGTCTCACTCCAACTTTAAGATATAATTTCTTAATATTAAAATAATAATTTGTTATTATTTCTGGTTTTTTACTTCGTTAATTTGGAATAATTCCAAATGACTTCTAATCAAGAAGAAACCAACATCTTTTTTACTCATCTAAGTGAGCTAAATAAGATTTAATATTTATTTTTTTGTATAAAATATTTGATTTTATAAAGTTTTAGCATGCTTTATAAAATAGTTCAATCCTAACATAATTTGATATTTCATTATGTTACATATGTTCCTCTTAGTATATCAAAAAGCAACTTTTCCATATAATTAATCTCATTTTTTAAGTTTTTTTCTTTTATTTGGATATATTACTACGAAACTCTCACTCTTATATCTCATGTAAATTTTACATCATATTAATATGGATACAATATATGAGTTCAATTCATCATATTTTTGCTTTAATATATATTATATTAATATTAAAATTGTAATTTTTTATTAATTATGTTTATTAACTTTCATAATTCAAAGGAATTCCAAATAAGATCCAATCAAGACAAAAAAATCGTCATTGGACACATGTCAATGGGCTCAATCTACATAAATATTCATCTTATAATTTTAAAATTTTTATTTTTGGGTTTTTTTTTTCTTTATGTAAAATTTTGAATCATACAACTAATGATTTTGTGATTGATCTCCTTAGTTACTTGGAGTGTAACATTCTTATAAAGTTTCACATTTCTTCATTTTTTTCATTTTTGTTAGGTTATATTGCTATGTGACTCTAAATGCCCTCTAATGTGACCATTATATTATATTGATTTGGTTGTACTATATTACTTCAATTTATGTCATTTTTTCTTTAATATTATTTTTCTTAATATTAAAAAAATAGTTCATTATTTTTATAGTTGTTTATTTTGATAATTAAAAGTTACTCAAAAGATGGATTGATTAAGGTGAAAAAACATTATTGGGCTTACCTCAACGAGCTACATCTAATTAAATATTCATTTGACTAATTTTTAGATATTATTTTTTATTTTTTGTACATGCTTTATGAGAAAATTATATTTGTTCTTGATTTTATGAAATGAAGACATTACACTTGAACTTCTTAGTATCTTCAAATAAAACTTTCCCAAATAGTTAGTCTCATTTCTTAAAGTTCTTGGTGTTGATTTGGTCATTTTATTTTGCACACTAATTCTTCTGTTGTGTGACCTAAAAATTACTAGAATTTTTGTTTATTACATTCCTTTAGTTTATATCATTTTAGCTTCATTATTTATTAACTTAAAATTCAAATAACAATTTATTATTTATGAAGATTTCTACTTTGGTAATTCATTGTAATTTTGAATTAGGATCGATCAAGATGATACTAGCATCATTAGACATTTTTCAACGACCAACACAAAATAAGATATTTATTTTTTTATATTTCTAAATATTTAATTTTCTATGGATTCCTTATGCTTTATATGTCAATTTGATTCATACCTTATTTGACGACTGAGAAGGTCATGCTCGATCTTGTATGTGTCTTACAATGCAACATTACCATGGGAACTTATAATTTTCTCAGATGTTTTGCTTTGATTTTGTTATAATGGTATCTAGCTCATATTCTTCTCTGGTTTGTCCCTTACATGTCTTTTATTTGATTTTCTTATCTTTTTGTAATTTATCTTATTTTAATGTTACCAAACATTTACATAATATTTCAATAATAATTCATTTTTATTAAAAATTATTTAATTTTGATAATTTTAGTAACATAAATAAGTCCCAATCACGATAAAACAAGCATTATTTTACCCATCTCATTGAGCAATTTACAATAAATGTTCACTTTTATAATTTTAATTTTTTTCTATTATTTTGGCACATTTTATAATGCATTTTGAATTGTACATTCTTTGGTTATTAGTTATATTACACATGAACTTTATACCATGAAATGAAAATTTCATAAACGATTTGTCTTATTTCTCTTAATATTTAACATTAATTTTTTTATTTATAATGAAAGTGAAATTTTCCACTAATGTGATATTTATGTTGCTATGAATTTGTTTTATTACAATACTTCAATTAATCTTATTACAGATTAATACATATTTACTTAATATAAAAATAAATTTATTATTATTTATACTTATCTATTTTAATAATTTATATTAATACCAGACGATGTCTGATACAGATGACAAACGTCGTTCGAATCGTCATGACAAACTCTATCTAATTAAATCTATATATATGAACCTACTACTAAAATAATAATTTATTATTTTTTACGTTAGTTTTTTGTTATTAGCAAGTAATTCTAGTCCCAATTTTATAGAAGTGAAACAAAAATCATTGAACTCATCTCAACAAGATCTATTAAATTAACCATTAATCTTTATTAAAATATTTT
>JAIUJO010000017.1:5554234-5556734 GCA_023846275.1 Vanilla planifolia | reverse complement strand
CTGCTTTAGCTTCCTCTTCTTCTACCTTTTCATCTTCTACTTCATCTTCATCATCATCATCATCTTCTTCTTCTTCTTCTTCTTCTTCTTCTTCTTCTTCATCTCCTTCTTTTTCTACTTTTTTTCTTCTTCATCTTCTTCTTTTCATTCTTCTTCATCTACTTCTTCTATATGTTCTTCTTCTTCTTCTTCCCCTTCTTCCTTTTCTTCTTTTTCTTCTTCTTCTTCTTATTATTATTATTCTTATTCTTTTTTTCTTCTTTTTCTTTATCATCTTCTTCATCATATTCCTCTTCTTATTCTTCTCCTTACTTTTCTTCTTCCTGTTCTTGTTCTCCTTCTTCTTCCTCTCCTCATTCTTCCTCTCTGCCATCTTCTTCTTCTTCCCCATCTTCTTCTTCTTATTATTATTATTATTCTCCTTCTTGCTCATCATCTTCTTCTTATTCTCCTTCTTCTTCATCATCATCATCACCTTCTTCTTCTTCTTCTTCTACTACTTCTTTTTATTATTATTATTATTATTATTTTGGATCTTTTTCTTCATCTTCTTCTTCTTATTCCACTTCTTCTTCTTCCTCTTCTAACCCTTCTTCATCTTCTTCTTCTACTACTACCACTAGTACTACTACTTCTACTTTTACTTCTTCTTCTTCTTCTACAACTTCTACTTCTCAACTTCTTCTTCTTCTTCTTCTTCTTCTTCTTTTAAATCTTCATCTTCTTCTTCTACCTATTCTTCTTCTTCCTCCTCTTATTCGTCTTCCTCTCCTTCTTCTTCCCCTTCTTCTTCTCCTTCTCCTTCTTCTTCTTCTTCATTTTTTAATTCTTCTTCTTCTTTCTCTTCTTCTTCTTCTTCTTCTTCTTCTTCTTCTTCTTCTTCTTCTTCTTCTTCTACTTCTTCAACTATTTCTTCTTTTTCCTCTTCTTCTTCTTCTTCATCTACTTATGATTATTCTTCTTCTTCTTCTACTTCTTCTTCTTCTTCTTCTTCTTCCTCTTATTCATCATCATCATCTTCTTCTTCTTCTTCTTTTTCTTCTTCTTCTTCTTCTTCTTCTTCTTCTTCTTCTTCTTCTTATTCTTCATCTTCTTCTTCTTCTTCTACTAATTTTCTTCTTCTTCTTCTTCTCTTTCTTCTTCATCTTCTTCCTCTTCTTCTACTTCTTCTTCTTCTTTCTCTTCCTCTTCTTATTCTTCTTTGTCTTCTTCTTTCTTTTTCTTCCTCTTCTTCTTCTTATTCTTCTTCTTCTTCACCTTCTTCTTCTTTTTTGCCTTCTATTTCTCCTTCTTTCTCTACTTCTTCTTCTTCTTCTTCTTCTTCTATTACTACTACTACTACTTCTCCTCCTCCATCTTCTTCTTTTATTACTTATTCTTCTTCTCCTTCTTGTTCTACTTCTTCTTCTTCTTCTTGTTCCTCTTCTTCTACTTCTACTTCATTTTTATCTTCTCAATCATCTTGTTCTCCTTCTTCTTTTTCTTCTTCACCTTCCTCTTCTTCTTAATCTTCTCCCTCTTCAACTCCTTGCTCTTCTTCTACTTCTTCTTCTTCTTCTTCTCTTTCGTCTTCCAATTCTTCTACTTTTTTCTCTTCTTCCTCTACTACTACTTCTTTTTCTTCTCCTTCTTATTCTTCTTCTCCTTCTACTTCTACTACTTCTTTCTTCTTCTTCTTCTTCTTCTTCATCTTGGTCTTCTTCAGCTTCTTCTTTGTCTTCTTCATTATCGTCTCCTTCTTGTTCTTCTTCTTCTTCTTCTCCTTCTTCTCCTCCTCATCCTCCTTCTCCTTCCTTTTCTTCTCCTCGTTCTTCTTCTCCCACTTCTTCTTTTTCTTCTTCTTTTTCTTCTTCTGCTTCTTCTTCTTCCTCTTCCTCTATTTCTTTTATTTCTTCTTATTCATCTTCTACTACTACTGCTCCTTTTTCTTCTTCTTGTTCTTCTTATTCTTCTCCTTCTACTTCGTCTTCTTCTTTCACTACTTTTTTTCTTCTTTTTCTTCTTCTTCTTCTTCTTCTCCATCTTTTACTTCTTCTACTACTTCTTCTTCTTTTACTTCTTCTACTTCTACTTCTTCTTCCTCTCCTCCTCCTCCTCATTCTTTTTCTTTTTTATCTACTTCTTCTCCTCCTCCTCTTTCTTCTTCTTCTTATTCTTCTTCTTCTTCTTCATCTTCATCTCCTTCTCTATCTTCTCTTCTCCTCCTCCTCCTCCTTCTCCTTCCTCTTCTTCTTCTTCTTCTTCTACCCTATCTTCTCCTTCTTCTTCTCTTTTTTTTTCTTCTTCTTCTTCTTCTACTTCTTCTTCTTCTCCTCCTCCTCCTCCTCCTTCTTCTTCTTCGTCCTATTCTTCTCTATATTGTTCTTTTTCTTCTTCTCCATTTTTCTTCTTCTTCTTCTTCTTCTCCTTCTACTTTTGCTCTACTTTCTTCTTCTTCTCCCACTTCTTCGTCTTTTTCTCCTTCTTCTGCTTTTTTCTTCTACTTCTTCTAACTCTTCTT
>JAIUJO010000017.1:5476734-5549234 GCA_023846275.1 Vanilla planifolia | reverse complement strand
ACACATATACATGCACCCAAATGCACTGGCACAAACACATACTCATCTATGCATGCACTCACAGATGCACACAGACATGCACACAAATGCTCACATGCACACAAATATGCACACATATGCATACACATGGACTCAAACATGCACACCTATGCACAGAGATGAACACAAACACATACACACACATGCACGCACACTCACACATGCACACATGCACGCACACATGCTCAACCACATACATGCACGAAGGCACTTTCATATGCAAGTAAGTTGCAAAGCCACAAACACTTGCACATGTCCACTTGCACACAAATGAATCCACACATAAAACCATACACTCACCCATTGACACATACACATGCACACATAGACACACAAACATATGCTCTCATAGACATACATGCATAGTGCACCCACATGAACTTATGCCCACATGCACACACATGTACAAGCACAAGTATATACACATGCTGACATACATGCACACTCACACAACACACACACACATACAAGTGCAAACACCTATATATGCACACAAAAAAACTCACATAATTATACACAACACAGAGATAGACATGCACACAAAGATACACACATCTAGATGCACACACATAGTTGCTTAAACATGTATATAGACCACACACAAACATGCATGTGCGCACATGGTGACACACTTTCATAAGACAAAAATGCATGCACACATGCTCGCACGCACACATGAATGCAAGTGCAAACACACACACACACATGCACACAAGCATGCACATGCATCCATAAACAAGCATACATACAAACAAATACTAGAACATGCACATATGCACATGCACATAATTTGTATGCATATGCATTCACATAATTTGCATACATATGCCTACACAAGTACACACAGATTCATGCACATGTGTGTGTGTAGGAACAAATATGTACACACAAATGCTCATAGACTTGCACCCAAACATGCTCATTGACATGCCTACACATGAACATACACAAATATACATACACACATGCTCACACTCAGTCACATAGACACACATACACACATGCACATACACAAGCATAAGAACATACACACACACATGCACTCATATGCATGGACACAAAGACACACATGCACACACACATGTGCATGCATAGAAACACACATGTGGGTGCATGCATGCACACAAACAAATGGACATGAATAAATAGACATATGTAGTCACTCTCATATGCACACATGCACTCACACACATATATACGCACACCACACACACACTTGCACATGCATACACACATGTACACACACACAGGCATACATACCTACACACAAATGTAGGCGCATAAATGCATGCACACACTTACACGCACATGCACAAGCACATGCACATGCGCACATAAATGCTCACAAACACACACATTCACATGCATGCCTATTTATAGACATACATAAATAAGCACACAAGCACATATAAACACACACACACACACACATGTAGTGACACGCAAAAAACTTATACACACATACATGCACACACACATGTACGTGCCAACACACATGCACACTTACACAAATGCAATGCACATGCACATATAGACATGTGTACACACAAGTGCACACACACATGCACTGACTCATGTAGACATGCATGCATTAACACGCACGCATGCACACACACACATACATGCACATACACACATGCACACGCACTGACATGTACACACACAAGCACACACACATACAAACACATGCATATGTACACACATGTTTGCACACACACACAAATTAGTGCACACACATATAGATATAGATGCATAATCACACATATAAGTGCATAAAAAAAAACAAATGAATACACACAGACAAATACACCACACACACATGTGCCTACATGCACACACACACACATGCACACACAAACTCCCACACACACCTATACTCATGAACAAATAGAAACACATGAAAAACTATGCACACAAAAATGTGCCTATGTGCACACACAAACAAACACACATATGTAGGTAAACAAATACATGCACAAATAGACCCACACACACATATACAAACATGCACACAAGCACAAACTAACACACATACACACCTATAAGCACACATACATAAACATGCTCACAAACATTCACATGCATACTAACACACACACATAAGCACTGAAATGCACACTGATAGCAACAACACACATGCACACGTAAATACACATAGGAAGACACACTTAAACACATCACACTCATCCAAACAATCACACAAGCACACAAACATGCTTGCACATATGCACACACAGGTACACACACACATAACCTACTCAAACATGCACACACACAAAAATGCTCATAACATACACCTACATGTGCACATGTGCACTTATACACACATGGACATCCACTAACATGCATATAGATGTTCACACACACATAAACACATTCACACTTAGATGCACAAATGAACATGCATAGGCACTTAGATGCACACACACACGTTCACAAGTACAGGAATGCGTACACACAAGAACCTATGCTTGCCCACACACATATAAGCGCACATACACACATACATGCACACACACACATACAATTGCACACACTTGCATACACACACCAATAAACACACACACACACATGCATAGACAAGTGCATACACATGCATGATATCATGCACATATACACTCACACATGTACACATTCATATAGAAACAAACAGACATGCATGCACACATGCACATACCTACACACACACGTGCACCCCATGCACAAACACACATCTACACTTTCACATAAGTGAATGCAAAATCACACTCATACACATGTGCACAAACACATACAAAAATGCATGCTTATGCATATAATCACACACATAAGCAGCACACTCAAGCATGCCCACACACACATAGACATAGGCATGCTCACACACCTACACATATGCAAGCATGCACACATGAATGCACACTCACATGTACACACATGTACACAAATGCAAATCCAAACACACACTTGCACTAATAAACTCAAGCTAGCACACATGCACACATACGCATGAGCACATATATTAACTCACACACCCATACAAAAGACTTCACACACATGTGCATGTGCATGTAACATGCACACATGCACAAATATACACACATACAAAAACACTAACAAAAAACACCCACAGACACTGATGGACACATGAACACATACACATTCACACATGCACATGCATTCACACACATACACCCTTAAACAAAGACATACACATATGCAATAAAACATGCTCACATACACATGTACATGCACATGCACACACACACACATATGTACACAAGCACAACACACTCACCCATGTACAAAAACACACATGCATATGCACATACAATCACACACACAAACATACACATATGAAAATAGACACAAACACACATACACACATAAACACTTGCATGCTCATGCACATATGTACACCCATGAACACACATGCACATGCAAAAGCACACATGCACACATAGCCAAAGATAAACACATACAGACAAGCATTCACACGTAGACACACATAGACATGCATAAAGACACATGCACACGTCCATAATCATACATCCAAAAATTCACTTATACTCATGTAAAGGCACACACACACATACACGTACATTTAGATGCACACATAAACATATAGATATAAACACACAGTGACAAACACACATACACATGCACGCACACTCTTACACTCACATCCAAAAAAAGATGCAAAAATGCACACACACATGCATGCCTACCCATGCACACTCTACCCACACACAAATAAATACACATGCGCATATACACTCACACAAACATACATATATCCACACACACACAATACATACATGTGCACAAATGTACACACACACAACCATACCCAAAAACTCACATGCACACAAACACTTGCACTTAGACACGCATGCACACATAAACACATGCACACATAGACATGCTCACAAACACACAACCACACAAACCTAAATGCACACGTTCACACACACAAACACACAAGCACTTGCCTACACACACATACACACATAGACACATAAACATGTGCACATGTACACATGCAAACACACACACACATACAGGCACACACACTAACACACATAGATATGCACACATGTATTCCTGTGCATGTGTATGCATGCACACACAAACACACACACAAACATACACTCACACAAGCACATGCAAATACATGCAAACATGGTATGCACACTTCTACACACATACACAAACGTACATGCACGTACACAAACACACACTTGCATGCACGTAAATACACTAAATGACATTCACGTGACACACACTCACACATGCAAAAACACAGACATGCGTACACACACACATGGACACATAGACACATGCACAAACATGCACTCACTCAAAAAAAACATATGCATGTAAGAATGAAAGCAAACACAAAAACATGTACATACACATATGCATGCACACAAGCCCACTTGCATTATACTCAAATAGACATGCATAAGCACATGCACACACACACACTTAAACCTACACACACACTCACACACACACATGTGTGTGTACCAGTCACACTTGCATGTGCACACACACACATGCATAAGATCTCACTCACACATATATATGTGTACCACATAGACTTATACCCATGCACACACACATAGTTGGTCATGCACAAAGTCAGAAAACAAATGCATAGGCACACATACATACACACTCATACACACATGCATTCACACCCACACACAACCAATGCACACACACACACATATGCATAGACATGCATACACACATATGCATGAACACATCCACACATGAGTGCACTCACACAAACTCACAAATGCACAAACACACATGAATGCACAATGACACGTACACACAGGCATCCATAAACACACACATGTCCACACACTAATATGCACATATACACAGATACACACATACAAACGTGAACCAACAAACATACAAATGCAAACACACATGCACACACATGAACTTATACAAATACATATAGATAAACACACACACATGCACATACACATGCACCCACACATGCACAGACAACATGCAGACACACAAACATAGACTCACACACTCAATACACAAGTGCATGCTTACACACACACACACATGAATATACACACACACTCACTCACTTACAAGCATGCATTCAAACAAGCACACAGATATATAGACATACACAAATAAACACAAACACATGCCAATGCACGAAAGCAAATAAGCACACACACATATATGCACACATGCACCCATACACCCATGCAGCCCAAACTCATGCACACTTGCACACACATAGATGTGCATGCATTCATTTAGGCATGCATGCACATGCCCACACAAATGCATAAACACAAAAATAATTGCATAGTCATAAACATGTATAGGCACATAGATACACACAAGCCTACATTCACACACAAACATGCAAGCATGCACTTGTACACCCACACACACACTCAAATGTACACAAACTCATGCATACACACACTAGCACACACAAACATATAGATAGATGCACGAGCACATGCACACACACACCCATATGCACATCCAAATACACACACTCACACAAACAAATGCACAAGCACAAAAATATACACACACGCACGCACATAAGCACGTGTGATTACACTAGCACCCACACATGCACACATGCAAACAGACACACGAAGACACACATCCTTTCACACACACACACACATGTGCACACATATGCACAAACATACACACACATGTATGACTATGCATGTACATAATCACACAAACATACATGCACAAGATCATAGTACACAAACTAACAAACATGTGCACTTGTACCCACACCCAAACACATGTGCCCAATAGCAGACACACACACAAACAAACATGCACTTACAGACACACCCATACACACAATTGAATGCTCATGCATATGAACTCATAAACACACACACTTGTACATAAGTGCACACACACATGCACATAAACACATACACACACACCCATACACACAAATGCATGTTGATGCATATGCACTCACGAACACAAACACTTATACATAAGTGCACACACACATGCACATAAACACACACACACACCCATACACACAATTGTACACAAGCACACACATGCACATGCACATACACGCAAACCTAATCCCATGCATAAACTCAAACACACACACATACATAAGCTGGTACACATAAATGCTCACATACAACAACACACACATGTACATAATTTCTTATGCATAGCAACATACACAAGCACAACCCCACAAACACACACACACAAAAGAACACATATGCACACACATAAGCACACACACATATACACATGTGTAGACACATATACAATAACACACACACACACACATGTAAGTACTCACCCACACAAACACAACACAAACAAAAATGCACACACTTGAGCTCACACACAAACCTACACGTGTGAGTAGACACCCTGTTCATGAACTTACACACATACATACACACATGCATAGGCACACATATATATACACACACGCACATGCACACACACACACACACACCCACATATAGCCACACACACATACACATGAACGCACACACACTTGTAAGCATCCATAGCCTCATGTAAGCCACGAACACACACACACACATAAGCTTACACACACTAGCACAAATATGTAGACATATACACAACCACATGCATGCACATGCACACATGCACACATGCACAAACTCACGAAAAAACACACATATGCACCCATATGCATACATATGTACATGCATGAGCATAAATACATGCACATATATACACACATCCATAGACATCCATACCAATGAAAGCACACACATACATATATGTACAAAAGCACATATACTTACGTGCATATGCTTATGCACATAAACACACACACACACACACATATGTGTATAAGTGCACAAACACACTTGCACAAACACATGCATAAACACTCATCCCCCATAAACACATATGCACGCACATATACACATGCGCACATGCAAACCCACACACATGCACACACATGCACCCATACACATACACTTGCACACAAACACACATACACATGCAGGCAACAACACAAATACACATACGTACACACATGCATGCAAAAAACAATAGATGCACACACACACACACATAAGCACACACACACACATGCACATAGAGGAACACATGCACATGCTCAAACACATATACGTATACACACACATGCATACACACATGCATATACACATGTATGCATACCCGCACACACAAATACATATCGACACACACCTAAATGCATGCAAGCATAGCACACATAGACATACGCTAAACTCCCTCGTACACTAACACTTGTACACACATGTGTTCACACACACTCACACACATACATACACAACACAATCACATGCATATACACACAAATGTACAAGAACATGCACACACACACACACGTCCACGTAGTGCCACGCACTCCAGCATGCCTAGCACACTCACACGAATGCATGCACATGCGTGTGCACTCCTGCACACCCACACAACCATACACTTATACACAAACACATATGCACACAAAAGACTCACCATAAACAAGAAAATGGGTAGACATGCACAAAGAAATTAACTCACTCCTACACAATGGTATGCATCCACATGCATGTAGATGTAAGCACACAAACAACCACACACATGCACGCACAAATGCACTTGTAAATTTGCATGCCCACAAAGAAACACACACACATACTCATAGGCACACACACATGCACACATACACACACATGTGTGGGCACACATATGCAAACACGTGAACAAACAAGCACATAAACACAACACAAACAAACAAGCACACACACACACTCATGCATGCATGTAGACACTCAAACAAATGCATAAATATACACACACATTCATGCACACCAACACAAGAACACACACACATACCCACAAGCACATGCATATGCATGCACACACACACACACCCCTATACCCATACACCCACACAACTATACAAAGCACACACACATGTATGAATGCACACACAAAAACACACACACACATGAGAATATATGTATACACACAGACACAAGCATAATCACACACATACACACGTACATAAACACCTGAACCAATACACATGCACCCACATGCATACATATGTGCCCATATGCATGCACACACATATGCACAAACACACACATGCACACAAATAGAAACACCTGCATAGATCCACACCAATGATCACACACATATGTGTGCACAAAAACACAAATGTGTGCACATGCCTATGCACATAAACACATGCATAAGCATACACACACACACACAGACATAGGTGCATAAGCATGCACACACATATGTGTATGCACAAAAATGCATATATGTGTGTACACATGCCTATGCATATAAAACACATGTACAAACACACACACACACATAGACATAGGTGCATAAGCATGCACACACACATGCAAAAACACTTGCATACACACTTACTCCACCCCCCATACACGTACACACACAAATACACATGCATACACATGCAAAATCATATCATCCACACACTCACACTCACACATACACTTATGCACACACATGCACATGCACATAACAATGCAAATAGACAAAGGTACACACATGCATACAAAAAACAACATACATGCACACCCACATGAATAATACACACACATAAAGGAATACAAACGTATATACATTAACACATACACGTACATGCACACATAAGCACACGTGCACACATGCAGACACACACATGCATACACACATGCACATGCACACAAACACACACTCAAACACACTAACACACAAGCAAGCATAGCACACACACTCACTCGCACACAGACATGTGTACACACATGCACAAACACTCACACACATAAACACAATCACATGCTTATATACACATATGCACATGCACACCAATACACACTTGTCAACACACACACATAGTGCCATGCACTTACATATACACAGCACACTCAGGCAAATGCATGCAAATGCATGCATACCCATGCACACACACAAGCATGTGCACACACACACATGCAGTCATATGCATACACACACACAATGTTAGACATGCATATGCACACACACATTTGCATACACACTCAAACATACAATAAAAACTTGCCCATTAACTCAAAAATGGATAGACAAGCACAAATGCACATGTACATAAAAAGAAACCCACATCCACACACACTCACATGCACTTACATGTGCACACATGTAGGCACACATACACCCACAAAAATGCATGCACACTCAAACATACATGCACAAAAATACACACATGTACTCACAGGCAAGCACACACACCCACACACTCATTTGTGTAGGCAAACACAAGCACATATGTGCCAACACTAATGTAAGCACATGCACACACACGCAAACACATGCCAACACATAGATACAAACACACACATATGCCCATAGACATGCATATGCACACACACACACCCAAACACATGCATACACATTTACATATGCATACACATACACACATGTGTAGAGAGACACACATATACACATGCACAAACATCCACATGTACCCACACCTACATGCACTCATACATTGCAAACACAACACACACATACACATATGCACACTCACACACAAACACACACATGCACACAAACAAGCAAGCATACAAACACAAACACTCAAACACACAAGCATGCACACCCACCCACACAACAAATGCAAGCTTGCACACTCACATGTCACACACATACACATGCATTCACCAATGCATCTACACCCACAAGAACAAACATGGACAAAAGTACATACACACAAAAGCATAGATATGCATAAGCACATACTTGATCATACATGCACACATAAGCACACACACACACACACACATACATGTACACATATAAGTGCATGCACATGCACATGCACACACACATATACACATGCTCATGTACACACATGGGTGCACAAGATGACATGCACAAACACAAACCCAAACACATGTACTCGTGCACTCTCTCACACACACATGGAGGCACAAACATGCACGACCACATGCTCATACACATACATAGAAAGATGGACACACCCATACACACATGCACAAACACACATATACATGTTGACACAAACAAACACACATGCCCACACAGGCGCATGCATGCACACACATGCTCACAAACATAGAAACAAATGTAAATGCATATGCAAATGTACACACACATGTGCAACCACTCACACACGCATGCATACACATGCACATATACACATGCACTTGTAGATAAACACACACATATATGCATGCACTTACATAGACACATGTGCACAAACACAAACACATACACATGCATGCACATGCACACAAACTCGCACCCAAGTACTCACACATATGCTTGCACATTACGTACAAGCACACACTCGTATGCACATGTATAAGTGCATGCTCAAGCACACACACACATACACTCATGCACATCCACATGTACACACACACAAAAAAGATACACATACACAAATGTATGCACACATATACACAAACATATGCAACTGGCACATATACAAGTGCACACATATGCACATGCATACACTCACACTTACACACCAACTTGTAGATGCTCACACACACACAGATAGATATATACACATGCACACACAAGTACACGCATATGTATGCACAAATGCACACACATGCACATAGAATTGTGCACACATCTATACACACATGCATGCACACAAACACACATGTACAAACCCACATAAACCTACACAAACCTATCGATAAACATGCATACAAAAATGTAGACACACTTGCCCATGAACTTAAGCATAAGGAATGCACATGCACAAACAACAACACATGAGTACAACTGCTTGCACACATGAACATATACACACATGCTCACAAGCACACATGCATTCACAAACATACACACACACACACATTAACACATATGTGCAAGTACACACACATTAACACATATGTGCATGTACACACACATGTGTACATGTAAACAAAAACATGCAACAAAGACATAGGTACAAGTACATACACACACATATGCTTGAACACACTTAAGAACACATGTGCACACATACACACATAAATGCTCACATGTACATAAAATTACATATCCATATACGTACACATATAGACACACATGTACATGCATAAACACATGCACACACACACTCATGCACATGCACATGCACAGGCATACGCACACACACACACACACAAGCACATACACACACATGAACACATGCACACAAAAACATGCATGCACACTTCCAAATACACATAAGCACATACATCTACATACAAGCATGAACACATAAACAAACAAAAGCATAGATACATGAACATACAAATCTACTCACATAATTGTACACATAAGAAGACACACATACCAAAGCACAAACAAGTACATGCACGTAGATGCTCATCTACACACACCCAAACATACACACCCATGCATGCACACACACACACACATGCATAAAAATACACAAGCACATGCATGCAAATGAGAACAAAAACACATACACACATAAAGGAACACACACTTGTATGCACAAGCTCATAATCCACAAAAGCATGCACATGCACAAACACACACAAGTGCACACACATGCTAATGCACAAGCATGCACATATGCAGTCACATGCACATGTACACACACATAGACACAAACTCACTCACACATATGTAAACACATATACACATACATAGACACATGCACATATATAGAAACACACATACACACATAGGCACACACACATGTATGCCCACATAAACAACCACACATGCATCAATATGCACGCACATACATGCACCCACAAACACTTGTTCATATGCACACACATATGCACATACACATACACTCACACCTATAAACATACATGCACACATGAATGTACACACACATGCTCACATCCTTACACAAGCACTCACACATATATACACAAACATGAGCGCACACCTATGCCCATGCATGTACATAGACACATAGATACTCACATACACACATGCACATACACATGTTGACATGCATATATGCCCACACATACACACCTGCACACCCATGCATAGACATGAACAAATACACACACACACATGCATGCACACACGAACACATACACACATAGACACACACATGCACACATGTACATACTTGAATGGACGCACACACACTCTGATGACACACGTCACAAATGTGGGCACATGCACATAAACACATGCAACTATACATAGACAAACATGCTCTCATACATATGCTTACAGACAAACATGGATAAACATGAATTTGCATACACAAATGACCATGCACACACATACACATGAACACATGTGTACAGAGACTTACACATGCACACACACACACACAAACTCATATGCACATACAAGCACACACACATTAATTCTCACACATCCATAGGGATAGACACAAACATGCATACTCACATGCACCTTTGCACACAAATGGACATATGCAAACACTTAAGCACTAATGCACACAGACACACGCACATGCACAAATCATATGCACACATACATATAAACACACCTACAGACATGCATGTGCGTGCAGACACATGCATACCTATGGATGCACGTGTACACACAAATGTACACTTGTATGCACATGCATATATGCACACTTACATACATAGGTATTTGAACACATGCACACTCTCACAAACACACATGCACAAAAATACTATCACACACACATGCACCCACATAACTACACAGACACATGCTTGAACACACCCACATCAACTCATGCTCCCACACATGCACAAACACATAAACACACATATGAATACACAATCACACATACACATATATGAACAAAAACATACACATATGCACATGCTTATGAACACACACTAAGATGCATACACACACACACACACAAAACATGTACTCACACACACACATGTGCATATACACATGCACACACACACACACAAGAACACATGCACACCCATGCACACACACATGCCCACACACGTGCATGCACATGCACGCAGACTTACACAAATAGCCACAATCATGCAAGCACACACATACACACATGCACACAAATAGATACACCCATGCACATGTATGCACACACACACACATCAACACACACCAACACAAAAACACATGCACACACATATGCACACACGTACACAAGCAAACATACATCCACATAATCAAACATGCATGCAAACTAGAACACATGCATATATAAGTGAACACATAAATGCACCTGCACACACACTACACTCATACGAACACACTCACACATGCACAAAAATGTAAACACATTTACTATCACACATGCACATGCACATATGCACACACACACACATGAACAAACACACACATGCACCAACACACAGACACATGTGATTGCATACAAACACACACATGCATACACACACACACTCATTTGCACTCACACTCACACTCGCACATGCAAAAACACCCGCACACACTCACACTAATAAACACACACATGCACATATGCAAATACACACACACACACACTTAAATGTAGGCATACACATACACAAACAACTACATATGCATACCCCCACACATGCACACACATACAAACTTGCTCACACACACACATGCATAGACACAAACGAATCGACATGAATGCACACAACAACACATGCATATGCACACACAAGACAAATGTATTGACACATAGGAACATAGACACATGCACAAGCACACACATGCAAACATAAACATCAGTACACATGCGCACAAGTAGACACACGTGCATGCACACAATTGCATGGGCACACATGTGTGTGTGCATGCACACACACACATGCCTATGTATTGCATATACACACACATGTGCTCGCACTCACACAAAAACATGCTCAAACATAAATGCACATGCAAATGCACACACACTTTCATACACCCACATGCACACACTTACATGTACACACAACCACACACACACATGTCTGCATATACACATGCACACACATCCACATAAACACATGTGCATGTAGAAACACACATGTGCGCATGCACACTGACACAATACATGCACATACACACATTGGCATGCACACATACGTACATTAGTACACACATGCTCCCATACACTCTCAGAAGAAAACACACACACATGCACATGCACACATACTCAAAAGCACACAAAGTCACACAAGTACACATGTGCACATATGCACATACACACGCACATAGACATACTTGTGCATATGTACACAAATGCACACACACATACGTGCAGGCATACACACATTGCACATAAATTTGCATGCATAGTAGCACATAAGGATATACATGTGCATACACATGTACATATGCATGCACACACCCATACACATGCACATGCAAGCACACACTCAAGCTAACACAAAGACACCACACATGCATGTACAAATACAAATGTGCACACAAATGTATACACATGTACAATCGTGCACCTACACATGCACACACACATTCACACACACACACATGTGCTTGCATGCACATTCACACACATACACACATGTAGTCATGGACATGCACACACATACATGCACACATGAATAGCCACACACACTCACAATAATGAACACACACTGGCATGTGCACACACACAAACATACATACCTATATGTGTGTGCACATGCACATGCACATGCACACATTCATGTATGTAGGTGCATGCCTACATGCACAAACACATGCAAACACACACACACCACCACCACACACTTATATAAATACAAACCTACAAACATGCACATATACACATGCATGCACACATGCACATTCATATACATACACATACACTTACACACATGTATGCACACTATAACACACACACATATGCACACACAAATACAAAACATATTCACATGCAGACACACACAAATGCATAAAGGAACATAGACATGCACAAACACACACAAGCAAGCACAAAAACATGCACACATGAGCACAAGAAGGCACACTCATATGCATAGACATGCATGCATACAAACAAATAAGCACATATGCACAACACACACAAAGATGTACACACATTCACAAATAGACACACACACACACACATATACATTTATGCATATGCACACACAAATCCATAGACACACATCTACACACTCACGTTGGTACACATGCACATGAACATACACACCTATGGACACACTCAATCATACACATAGGCACAAACAAACATGTATGCACACCTACACACGCACAATCACACACATACACATACAGACACACACATACAATCACACACATGCAGACACATGCACACATAGACAAGGACATGAACCATCACACACACATAAGCACATAAAGCACATGCACATGCACATGACAAAAAGGTATGCACCAATGGACATGTGCACACATAACCACATACACATATGTACAGTCACATAAGCAAGCACTCATACAAGCACACATGCACACAGACACACACAAGCATACATAGGTGCATAAACATAGTAGTGCAAGCACACTAGAAAATGCAAGCATGCATGCCAAAGCAAATGCACCCACACATACACTCATGCCCACACGCACATAGATGCACACTTGCATACACGCATGCACACACACACACACACAGACATATGCATGGTCACACATGCACTCCTATACACACTTGCATGCACACATACACATGCACAAGAAGATTTGTACACATAGGTGCACAAAACAAGTGCATACATACACACAAGCACACATGCACACACATAGACACACACACGTACACCCCCACACGTACACATATACACATGAAGACACACACACACACACATGCATAAGCACATGCATTTGCACATGCACACTAACACTCACACATGCATGTATAGTCTTATAGACATGCACTCATATAGAAAAATGGACACACACATGCATGGACACATGCATACGTACAAATGCTGACACACAAGCACATACACATTTGTGCATTCATACTCATACAAGCATGCACACACACACATATGCACATTCATATTCACATATGCAAACAAACGCACATGCAAAAACGCATTCATAGAGACACAAAAATACACTTGCACATGCATGATAAATACACAGACATACGTATTCACACACATGCAAATACTCACACATACATGCAAACACATACACATGCACACAAGCATGCACGTGTGTGCACACACACACACATGCATGCACACATGCACACACATAACAAACAAGCACATAAACATACATGCATACACACACATGGAAACACACACATGCATATACACACTCCCACACACACATATATATGCACATGCACACACATGTATACACACACACATGTATACACACACACATATGCATGCCCACACAAACATATACATAAGCTTGCATATACACACAGATTCACAAACAAGCACTTACAACACAAACACATGCATACACACATACACATGAGTGGGCACACACACACACAAAAATGCATGTGAATATAAACACACATGTACATGCACAAACACACACATGCTCACACACACACACTCACATGCACACACACATGCATGCACACAGCACATACACTCATGCACCATGCATACATTCATGCAAATGTACTCGTACAGACACATGAACAAACACACAAATGCACATACACACACACATACAGCATGCATAGACACATATGTAAAATCATATGCAAATACAAGAATGCACATGTATAACATATATGCACACACATATGTACAAGTATATGCACATACACCCACACACACCTAAACACAGATAGATCATACATTGTTGCACATAGAGACACTTGCACATAGACACATAGGATGCACACATGAAGAAGCATACACACACACACACAAATTGATGCACATAAATACATGCACATACAAACCCACACTATCACCCATAAACACACACAGGAATAGACAAACACACATATATATGCATACACACACTCACAAACACACATGCACACATTTGCAAATGCATACACACTTGGAGATGCACCCACTCAGATGCCTATGCACATAGACTCACATATGCACACATAGACACACACATGTACACGTGTCCATGCACATACACACATATGTGCACAAAGGCACACACATGCACATATGCACACATGCACATATTAACACATGCACATGTGTAAGTACCATATACACACACAACCATACACACATGCACACACAGAAGCACACACACACACACCCACACATTAAAACACACACATGCACCAATGCAAGCACTTACACACACATGTGCACATTTGCACTCATACACACATGCAAACACACACACAAATGCTGACACAAATAACCCTACCCTCACATAGACACACACACACATGCTTTTATGCATGTCTACACACACACACATACACACATACACACACACACACTCACTCACATTCACTAGTTTGCACACATGTTGACATAAACACACATGTACACACACAATTTCACACATGCATATGCACAACTACACATAGACATGCACATAAATGTAGACAATCACCCCCAACCTATACACATCCACTTATGCATGCACACATACACACAAGAACATGCATGTTTCTGTATATGCACACACATAAACAAGCACACATATAAACATACATAAGCATAGAAAAATGCACTTGAACAAATATGTAAGAGCACACGCTCACTCACAAACACAATTACATCCACACTTGCATAGACATATGCATTGCACAAAAACATGCACACTCATATGTGTGCACAAGAATGTGAGTGTCTATGCATTCATGCATATGCATGCAAGTATATGGTTACATGTGTTGCTGTTTGCTTTTGTGTGTGTGCATTAACATGTTTATCAATGCAAAAGCATTTGCTACTTGTGCATGAAAGTGTGGTAATGTGCTTATGTCTGCATATTGGAGTGCATGTGTGCTTGTGTGTATGTTATTGTGTGTGTTTGTGTGCATGTTTGTAAGTGTCTGCATGTGTGCATATGTGTAGGTGAGTTAGAACATGTATGTCTATACTTGTTAATGTGTGTGGGGTTATGTGTTTGCATATGCATGTGTGTTTATGTGCATGTCTTTTTCTATGCATATGTCTGTATATTTTATGTGTGTTCTATGTATAGTTATGAATGTGCATGAGAGTATATGCATGTGTGTTCATGTATGCATGCATGTCTGTGCATGTGTGTGGTTCTATGTGAGGGTGCTTCTGTGTGTGCATGTGTCTACCTATATGCTTGTGTGTGTTCATGGTTGCATACATGTGTGCATGCTTTATGTCCTTATGTGCAAATATTTGGGTATATAGAAGTCTGTGTGTGGGTGTGCATGTGCATGTATATGTGTGAGTATATGTGCATGTGTGTATGTGTGTGTAGGTGTGTGTGTGTATGAATGCATGTGTGTGTGCACACATGTGCATATGCGCTTATGTGTATGTCCATGTGTGTGCATGTGTATATTCCTGCAAGCTTTTGTGTATCTTTCATAAATTCTATGCATTCACATGTGTACATGTGGGTGGTTATGTGTTTTGTGCATGTGTATGCATGTAAGCACATGTGCATGTGTGCACACATGTCTATAAGCAAGTGTATGCATGTGCGAGGATTCATATGTGCATGTACATGTGTTTGTGTTGGTCTGTACATGCACATGTGTGCATGTTCACATGTGTGTGTGTGGTCATGCATATGCATGTGTGTGTAAATATGTGTGTTTGCATGCATGTTTAATTGTATATCCATGTGTGTGTGTGCATGTGTGTGTGCATATGTGTGTGTGTGTGTATTTGTATATGCTCGTGTGTGCGTGTGCATATGCATGTGCATATGAGTGCATGTGTGTGTGTTTGTCTACACGTATTGGTAATTATGTGTAAGTGCACACATGAATATGGTTGTGTGCATGGGTGCATGTGTATGCATTTGTTTTTTTGCAGGTGTGTATGGGGTTTTTGTGTGTGCACAACTACATGAGTGCATATGTCTATACTTGTGTGCATGTGCATTGGGGCACAAGTGTGTGTGTGGGTGCATGCATGTGTAGGTGTGCATGTGCTCTTCAATTCATGTGCAAGCATGTGATTGAGTGTGTGACTATTTGTGCACATGTTTATGAGTGTGTGTTTCTATGTTTGTATGTGTGTACAAGCATATGTGTGTGTCTTTAATTTTGTGTGATTACATAGATGTTTGCATATGTGAGTGCATGTGCATGAGTTTGTGTGCATGAATGTGTGCATGTGTTCCTATGTGCTTATATGCATTTTTGGGTGCCTATGTGTATTTATGTGTGAATGTGTGAGTGTGCACAAGTACGTCTATGCACAAAAGCATGTTTTATTATTTTTGTGCATGTGTGTATGTGTATATGTATAGGTGCATGCATGCGTGTGTGTGTGCATGTATGTTTGTGTACATGCATGCATGTCTATCTACATTGATATGGTTTGATGAGTGTGTGCACGTGAGTGTTCATTTTATTATGCAAAAGAATGTTTGTGCTGCTTATGTGTCTTTGTGTATGAGCTTTTATGTAGTAGTTTTGTGCATGCATACAAGTGAGTGTGTATAGGTGTGTATATGCATGTGAGCATATACTTGATTATGTGTGCACATGCATGTGTGTTTGTCCATGCCTATGTGCATGTGTATGTATGTGTGTTTATTTGTTTGCTCATTTTTTCATGTCTATGTGAATGTGTATGCTTGTGTGTTAGAGTGTATGTGCATGTGCCTATGCCTATGTCTATGCATATGTGTGTGTGCAAGTGCATGTGTGGATGCATGTATATGTGCATATTGTATTGTGTTTGTATATGCATATGTGTGTGTGTGTGTGTGTGTTTGTGTGTGTGTCTATATGTGTTCATTTGTCACATGTGTGTATAAGCATGTTTGTGCACATGTGTGTGTCCATTAGTGTATGGATATGTGCATTTTTGTGAGTGTGTTTGCATATGTGTACACGTGCATGCATGTGAGTCTATATGTGTGCGTGTTCATGCATGCATGTGAGTTTGTTTGTGCATTTGCTCATGTGTTCGAACATGTTTGTGTCTGTGCATTCTTGTGTGTGTGGGTGTGCTATGTATGCAAGTGCATGTGCAAGCTTCTGTGTTCCTACACATGCATGTTTAAATGCATGTGTGTACCTACACATGTGTATGTGCATGTGCATGTGTGTGTTCATGTGCTTGTGTCGAAATGACTGCATGTGTGTGTATGCATGCATATTTGTGTGTGTATGTGTGTGTATGTCCTTATGCATGTGTTTTCATGTGTGTGTATGTGTGTTTTTGTATGCATGTGTGTATGTGTGTGTGTCTTGTGCATGTGGGTGTGTTTGTGTGTGTGTGCATGAGTGTGTGGGTATGTGTATGTTTGTGCATGCAAATGTACATAATTGTGTGCATGTGGATGTGGGGTATGTGATTGGGGTGTGTGTGTGTGTGCATATGTACATGCATTTGTGTTTGTATGTGCTTGAGCTTACATTTGTCTGTGTACAAAGTGAACTAGTGTGTGTTTGTATTCGTGTGCATGGGTGTGTGTGCAAGCTTGCGTATATGTGTACATCCTTGTGTGAATATGTGCATGTGTGGATGCATGCACATGTTTATATGTGATTGCATGTGCGTGTGTGTGTGTGTGTGCATGTACATTTGTATGGGTGTATGCATGTGTCTGTGTGTGAGTATGTGTGAATGTGTATGTGTGTGCATGTGTGATTGTGCATGCATGTGTGTGAGCATGATTGTGTTTTGTCTTATGTTTATGTGTGCATACATGTATGTGTAGGCATATTTTTGTTTGTATATGTGTGTTTGCCTATGTGACTATGTGTGCGTGGTTGTGTGTGTGCATGTGTGTGTGCTTTTGTGTGTTCATTGATGTTCATGTGGGTGTACAAATGTGTGTGCATAGGGATTTGTGCATGTGCATGTGTGTACATCTATGTATGTGTATGTTTGTGCATGCGTGTATAGTTGTGTGTATGTACATACGTGTTTGAGTGTAAGGGTTGTCATGCATATGTTTTCCTTTGTGTGTGCATATGGGTCTACATATGTGTGAATGTGTGGGTATGTGTGTAATGTGTGCACATGCATGTCTGCTTCTATGTGTGTGTGAGTGTGTAAGTTATTCGTGTGTATAGTAGCCATATATGTGGTTACATATGCATGTTTGCATGCTTATGTGCATGGGTCTGTGCATGTGCATGCATGTGTGTGCATGTGTATGTAATTGTGTGTTTGTGAGTGTATGTGCATTCGCGCAATGGTATTGCACAAGTGTATGCATTGGTGTGTTTGGGTGTGTGTGTGTGTGTGCATGCGTGTGTGCATGTATAAGTTTGTTTAAATGTGTCTGTGCATGCATGTGCCACTGTTTGTGCATTTGTACATGCTTGCAAACCCTTGAATGTGCTTGTGTACATTTTTGTGTTTTATATATGTGCTTGTGTGTGTCTACACAAGTGTATGTGTGTATACTTGTGAGTTTGTATATGTGTGCATGCATGAGTGTGTTCATGTGCATATGTATATGAGGGTGTGTGTATGTTTGTGTTGGTTTATGTGCATGCCTATGTGTTTGCATGTGTGCATATGTGATCATTTGTGTGTGCATGTATCTGTGTTTGTGTAACTATGCAAGTGCATATTGTGTATGTGTGTGTGTGCATGTCTATGTATATATGTATTTGTGTGTGTGCATGTGTTTGGGCTTGCACATGTGTGTATGTGAGTGTGCATGTCTATTAATGGGTGTGCTTATATGTGTATGTATGTGCATGTGTCTATGTGCATGCTTATATTTATGTTTTTATGTGAATGTGCATGCGTGTATGTTCTTGTGCTTGTGTGTGTGCATAAGTGCATGTATTTACTTGTGTGTGTGTTTGCATGTGGTTCTACATTTGTATGCATGTGTGTGTGAGCATGTATGCGTGCATGCATATGTGTGCATATGAGGATGTGTATATGGGTGAACATTTGTATTTGTGCATGTGTGTCCATGTGTGCCTATTCATTTGTGTACGTGTGTATAAATGTCTTTTTTTGTGAACTTATACGAGTGTGCAAGTGTCTATAAGTGTGCTTGCATGTGTGTGTACATGCATGCATGTGTATATTTGTGTGTGTACATGCTTGCATGTATTTTTGTGTTTGTGTATAAGGCCATGTGGATGTATGTGTGTGTGTTTGTACATGGTGTAGATGCATGTATATGTGTATGCACACATATGTGTACAAGTGTTTGTTTGTATGTATGCATTCATGTGCATGTGCATGTGCATTTCTGTGTACATGCATGTTCATATATGTTTTCTTTTGAGTGTATGTATGTGTGTTTATATACATGTATATGCATATGTGTTTGCTTTTGAGTGTGTATGTGTGTGTGCATGTGCATGTGTGTGCAAATGTGTGTATGTCTATGAGTGCCTATGCATGTGTATGTATGTGTGTGCAAAAGTATGTGTTCTAGAGTGCTTATGCATGTGTATGTGCATGTGTGTGCATAGATGTACATGTGTGTGTGCATGTGCACTTTTTTTTTGTGTGTGCCTTTCAGTGTGTTAATGTGCCTGCATGTGCATGTGCATGTGCTCATATCAATGTTGTTGTGCTTTTGCATGTATATATGTGAGTGAGTATTTTTGTGTTTTTGGCATATGTATGAGTGTTCATGCATGTGTGTGTGCTAGTGTGCATGTATGTAAGTGCATATTTTAATGTTGGCACATGCTTATTTAGATATGTATGCATGTGAGTGTGGGTGTGTGTTCGCATGCATGTGTCCGTGAATGCATCCATGCCAGCACGTGAGTGTGCATGTGTGTGTATATATGCATATTTGAATATGTGTGCTTGTTTGTGCCTATGTGTGTTTGTGTGATGCTTGTGTGCATGTGTGTGTACATGCAAGCATGTGCAGTATGTGCATCTCTTTTTGTCAGTGTGTGCATGTATAATTATTTGTTTGTGTGTACTTTTGTGTGTGTGGGCATGTGCTTGTGTGAATGTTATCATGCATGTGTTCATACGTGTGTACGTTTGCATGTGCATGTGTTCATGTGTCTATAAGTGGGTGTGTTTGTGCATGTATGGGTGTGTGTATGTGTTTATGTGTGTGCATGTGTTTGCCTAATTATGTGTACATATGTGCCTGTGTGTGTGTTGGTCTATATTTTCTCATTGTAATGTGTGTGTATGCATGTGTACTGTGTGTGTGTTGTTACACATGTGCGTGGGTGTGAGTGTTTGTGTGAGCTTGTGTGTTTGCATATGTTTTTGTGTCTATGTGTGTGTGTGAATATCTACATGTGAGCATGTGCTTGCACATGTTTATAAGTTCTTGCATGTGTGTGTTTGTCTTTATTTGTTTACATATGATATGTCTATATGCTTGAGCATATGTGTGTGTATGTATGCATGTGTTTATGTGCATATGGGTTTGTGTGTGACATCTGTGTATGTGTGCATTCTTGTCTTTATATGCGTTTGTGCATGGTTGTGTGGGTGTGGATGCGTGCACACATGTGTATGCCTAGTCATATGTGTGCATGTCTATTTATGAATGTGTAAGTGTGTATGTGTGTGTGTTTAGGTGTGTGCGGGTTTGTGTGAGTCTGTGCATGCATGAGTGTGTGCATATGTGTGTGTTTTATGTATACATTTATTCATTTGTGTGTTTGTGTTTGAGCATATTTTTTGCATATGTATGAGTGTATATGTTTGCTTGTGTGCATGTGTGTGCATGTGTGTACCTATATGTGAATCTGATTATGTATATGTGTGTATGTGTGCATTTGTGTGTGTTTTTGTGTATGCATTTGTGCATTTGAATGTCTATATATCCATGTGTGTGTTTGTGTCATCTTTATGTTTTTGTTTGTTTGTGTATGTGGGTATGTGCAAGCAAGCGTCTATGCATGTTTGTGCTTGTATGTGTGTGTATGTGAGTGCATTTGCATGTTCATAATGCTTGCTTGTGCATGTGGACATGTGTGCATGCATGTGTGATCATGTGCATGGATGCATCAGTGTGAGTGCATGTGTGTCTGTGTGCTCTTGTGATTTCATGCATTCATGTGTGTGTACTTGTAAGTGTGCATGTTTTATGTGTATGTGTGTATCTTTATAAGTGTGTATGTATGTGTGTTCGTGTATATGCATGCATGTTTTTGTACTTGTGTATGCATGGGTGTGCTTGGGTGTATGTGTGTGTGTGTATGTGTGCGTACATGTTTATGTGTGTATGTGTGTATTTGCTTGTGTGTGTGTATGTGAATGTGTGTGTAAGTGTATGTGCATGTATGTGTGTGCATGTATGTCTTTGTGTGTGTATGTGTTGTGTGTTTGTAGGTATATGTGCATGCATGTGTGTGTGTATATGTGAGTAATTATTTGTGTGTGTGTCTCTACTTGTGTGCATATATTTACATGTGTATGTGTCTATGTCTATGTCTATCATTTTGTGTGTATGCGTGTCACTATGTGCGTGTGTACATGTGTCAGTGTTTGTATGTGTATATGTGTGTGTTTGTGAGTGTTTGTCTATCTATGCATGTGTACATTTATGTGTTTGTTCATGTGTTAGTGCATGTGTGTCTGAATGTGTTCATGCATATGTTTGTCCATATGTGTGGGTTCATTTGTGTATCTGTGTGTGCATAAGTGTGCATCTGTGTGTGAGTACATGTATATACTAGTTTATGCTTGTGCATATGTACGTGAATACGTTGGTTCTTACGTGTGCTTATGTGTTTGTACATGAGTGTGCATGGGTGTGTGTGTGTGCATGCTTGTATGTGTGCATGTGTGTGTGCATGTGTGTGTTCATGTAAGTGTTTATATGAGTGCATTCATGTGCATCATTAGGTGCATGTGAGAGAGCCTGTGCAAGTGCTTAAGCATTTTTGTCCATGTTTGTGTATTTTTGTGTACATATCTGTGCCTATTTTTTATCATGTATGTGAGTCTTTACATGTGCCCATGTGTCCATTTGTGTGCTAGCACATGTGTCTATGTGGCTACACATGTGTGTGTGTGTGTGTGTGAACGAGCTTGTTTGTATGTGTGTGCTTATGTGCGGGTGTTTGTAGGTGTGTGTGCTTATATCAATGCACATGTTTGTGTGTATACATCTGTGTGTGTGCATGCATGTGTGTATGTGTATGTGCATGTTTGTATGTGTGTGTGCTTTTTGATGTGCATGCTTTTGTGTATTTTTGTGCTTGTGTGTGCCTATGTGTGCATGTGTGTGTGTACGCTTGCATGTTTGTACATGCATGTGCATATGCATTTGTGTTTGCATGCATTTACTTATATGCGAGTTGTAAGTGTTTATGTGTATGTGTGTGTAGGTTGTGCACATAAGCTTGCACATGTGCTTGTGTTAGCATGCGTGTAGGTGTATTTGTGAATGCATGTTGTGCTTTTGTGTCTGTGTGGTGTGTGCATGTGCATATGCATATGTCTTCATTCTAATACTTATGCTTATGTGTGTGTGTGTGCTATGTGTGTGTGGTGTGTGTGTCTGTATGTGCATTTGGGTACTCATGTGCATTTGTGTGCTTATGTGCTGTGTGTGTGTGGGTGTGTGTTTTTGTCTATATGTGTGCGTATGTGTCTGTAAGTGTGGGTGTGTAAGTGCGTGCATGTATGTGTAGGTTTATGTGAGTGTGAGCATGACCATATTTGTATGTGTGCATGTGGGTATCTGTTTCTGTGTCTATGCCTGTATGTGTGTGTACATGTGTGCCATGGATGTGCTTATGTTTGTTTTTCCATGTCTATGCTTATGTGCTTGTGGTTATGTGTGTGTGTATAGATGCATGAATGTGTGTATGCATGCTTGCATGCATGTGTGTGCATGTGCATGTTAATGCAAGCATGCTTCTCTATGTGTGTGCATATCTTTGTGTCTTTTTATGTTCATGTCTTTGTGTGTATGTGTGCAAGTGCATGTAGGTATACATGCACATGTGCATTTGTGTGTGTGTGCATGTGTGTGTGAGTGTGTGCGTGCATGTACACGTGCATTTGTGTTTTTCGATGCATGTGTATGTTTATGCCTACATGTGTGTGTCTTTTTATGCATGTGCATGCATGTGCTTGTGTGTGTGTGTGCACGATTTTGTGTTTGTGTGTGTAAGAGTGTGTGCATGTGTGACTATACATGTATCCATGTGAGCATGTTTTTTGTCCACATGTGTGTGTGCATTTGCATCCCTACATGTGTGTGTATGTGTACATGTTTTCCTATAATGTGTATGTGTGTGTGCATGTATGTTTTTGTACATGTGTGTGTGTGCATTTGTGTGTATGTGTGTGTGTGCACCTCTATAAGTGCATGCCTGTATACATATGTGTTCAAGTGTGTGTTTTTCTGAGCACTTATGTCAATGTGAGCATGTGTGCATGTGCATATTCGTGTGCGCGCATCTGTGTGTGTGAGTGTCTTTATGTGTCTATGCATGTATGTGTGAGTGTGCACATTTCTTCCTATGCATGTATCTGTATGCATGTTAATGTGTGTCTATGTTTGTATAGGTGTGTGAGTATATTTATTTGCTTGTACAAGCTTGAGGTTGTGCACGGGTACAGACAAATGTGTATGTGTGTGTGTTACTATGCATGTGTGTGTTTTTGTATGTGCGTGTGCATGTGTGCATGTGTGTATGTGTGCACACATGCATGTGTGTGTCTAGTTGTGTGTTTTTATATGTTTGCATGTGTGGTTGTGTGTGTGTGCATGTGTCAAGGAGTGCATATTTATGTGTGTCCATATATGGTGCATGCATGTGTTTATTTGTGTGTACATATTTGTGCATGTGCATGTGTGTATACATGAGTGTATATGTACTTGTGTTTGTGTCGATTTATGTATGTGTGTGTGTTAGCACATGTGTGTGTGTGTTGTGCATGTGTGGATGTGTGTGTGCATGCATGCATGTGTGTGTGTGTGTGTGTCTTGTGCATGTGTGGATGTGTGTGTGCATGCATGCATGTGTGTGTGTGTGTCTGTGAGTGTATATTTGTGGTTGTGTGTGTGCATGTGTCAATGAGTGCATATTTGTGCATGTCTAAATATGTGTGCATGCATGTGTTTCTGTGTGTGTATGTGCATGTGTGCATGATTGTGTGTGTATGCATGAGTGTATATGTGCATGCATCTATGTTTGTGTCTATGCATGTGTGTGCATGTGTACATGTGTGCTTATGTGTTCATGTGAGTGTGTGTGTGTATGTGTGCATATCAATGTCTATGCATACAAGTGTGTGTGCTTCATTGTGTGTGGGTGCACACAAGTGCACTTGTGTGTCTATTTGTATTTGTTTGTGTGAGTTGGCATGTTTTAGTTCCCTTGTGTATGTGTATGCATGTCTTTGTTTATTGGTGTGTGTTTTGTGTAAACATCAATGTGTGTGGGTGTGTGCATGTGCATATGTATGCTTGTGTTCATGTTTTTGTGTGTATGTGTGTGTGCTTGTGCAAATCATAGTGTGTGTGTGTTTGTACTTATGTGTGTGTGTACATGTGCATGTGTGTTCAATTGTGTATACATGTGTGTGTGTACCTCTACATGTGCATTTGTGTGTGTGTGCTTAAGTGTTTGCATGTATGTGCAAGTGTGGGCACATGTGTGCCTTTGCATGTTTGTGCATGTGTACTTGTGTGCGTGTGTGTTTGTGTGTGCATGTGTGCATACGTTTTTTATGTGTGTGTGTGTGCATTTGTTTTGGTGGATTAGTGTGTACGTTTGTATGCTTGTGTGTCTACATGTGTGTGTACTTGTGTGGTTATGTGCCGATGTTTGTGTTTGTGCTTATGTTCTTATCTTTCTTCTTATGTTCATGTGGGTTTGTGGGTGTGTTCATGTGTGTTTGTGTGCATTCTTCATTTATAAGTGTGCAGGCTTGCATGTTTGCATGTGTAAGTGTGTGTGTACATATGTGTATGCATGTTTGCATGTGTATGTGTGCAAGCATGTGTATGTGTTTGTGCAAGTGTGTACATTTGACTAGGTGATTGTGTGCATGTGTGTGTCAGTTCATGCAAGCATATGGGTGTGGTTGTGTGTGTTTGCATGTTCTTATGTGATTGTGCAAGCATATGTATGTTCTTGAGTGTGTTTTTGCATGTGTATGCTTGAGCATGTGCAAGTGTGTTCCTGTGTGCGCATGTCTGTGCATATGTGTGTAAGTGCATGCATATGTATGTGCACTTTTGTGCACACCTTTGTGTGCACCTTTATGAGCACGTCTGTGTGCACCTTTGTGAGCACGTGTGTGTGCAACTTTGTGTGTGAGTTTGTATGTTTGTGTGCCCTTACAAGTGTAGGTGTGTGTATGTATGCATGTGTATGAATGCATGCTTGTGTGCATGGATGCATGTGTGTGTGTTTGGACGAGTGTTTGTGCACATTTTTGCATGGATGTGTGCATGTGTGTGTGTGTGCACATGCGTGGTTGTGTGTATGTTGGTGGGTAGTTGTGTGTGCTTGTGTGCATGTGGGTGCACACATGTGTACTTGTGCATGTATTTATTTGTATGCGTAGGTGTGTGCATGTTGTGTGTAAGTGTGTGTGTGTGTGTATGCTTGTTCATGTGTGCATGTGAGTGTGCATGTGTGTTTGTGCATGTGTGCACATGTGACTATGTGCATGTGTGTTCCTACTCATGTGTGTGTGTTGATTTTGCTATGCATGTGTGCATGCATGTGTTTGTGTGTGTGATTGTGTGGGTGTGCTTGTGTGTGTGTTTGTGTGTGCCTATGTATGAGTGCATGTATGGATATGTACTTGAGTGCGTGTATGCAATTATGTGCTCGAGCCTATGCATATGTGTTTGTATGTGTGTGTATATTTATGTGTGTGTGTGTACATGTGTGTTGATGTGCATGTTCATGTCTGCACCTATGTGTGTGTCTGCATGAGTGTTTGCATATGTTTGTGTATGTGTCTGCCTGTGTGTAGGTTTGTGTCCCTGTGTTTGAATGTGTCTATGTTTATGTTCATGTGTGTAGGGGGGGTGTGTGTATGCAAGTGTGTGTGCAATTGGGCATGTACCTACATATGTGTGTGTTGGTGTGTATGTGCACATGCGCACAAGTGTGTGGAGACATTTGTGTGTGTGTGTGTGTATTAATATGTGTAGGTGAGTGTGGGTGTTCGTGTCAATGCATGCTTGTGTGTGTGCATGAGTTTGGGTGTCTATGTGTGTGTGAGTGTGTGCATGTCGACACATGTGGATATGTGTGGGTTGTGTGTTCATCTATGTATGCATGTGTGCATTCGCATAAGTGTGATTGTGCTTGTGTGTTTTTTTGTGTGTATAATTGTGTGTTGGTTTTTGTATGTGTGTGCTTGCATGTGTGCATGTTAGTGTTTGTGTTCATGTGTGTAGGTGCATGAGTGGGTGTGAATACATGTGTATGAATGTGAATCTATGTGTTTGTGTGGCAATGTGCTTTTACTCGTATTTTTGCTAATGCATAGGAGTGTATGTGTTTGTGCATTGGTACATGTGTGTGTGTATGCATATATGTGTTTGTGTGCATGTATGTGTATTAGTATGTATTTGTGCATGCTTGCATTGATGCATGCATTTGCATGTGTGTGCTTGTGTATGCATATGCATGTGTATGCAAGTGCATGTGTATGCATGGTCATGCATGTGTACTGATATGTGTGCATGTGTATATGTGTGTGTTTTGTTTGTATGATTGGATGTGTGTGCTTGCATGCATATATGTGTTTTCTATGTGTTTGAGTACAAATGTACGTGTGTGTGCACATCTATGTGTATGGTCATGTATCTACATATACATATGTGCGGCTATGCATGTATGTATGTGAGTGTGTTTCTATGTACATGTGGCTGTGTATGTGTGTTCCTATGCACCTGTGTGTGTTTGTATGCTTGTGCATTTGTTTGTAGCTGACTTCACATTTGTTTGTAGGCATGTATACATGCATGTGATTATTTGCATGTGTGTGGGCATGTGTGTTTATACAATTACATGTTTGTGTGTATTTATAAGTGTATGTGTGTATGTGTGTGTCTATTTGTTTTCTTGTCTTTGAGTGCATGTGTGTTTGTGTGTAGGTGTGTATTTGTGTATGTGTCTGTGGGTGCATGTGTGTTGATGTGGGCATGTACGTCTGTGTGTATGAATATGTGTTTATATGTGTGCACATGAGTGTTTTGGTTCATGCATGTGTGTGTGTATGTTGGTATGTGTGTGTGCCTATGTGTTGGGTGTGTGTGTGTGTGCATGTATATGCTTGTATGCATGTGTTTATTTGTCCATGGGTGTCTATCTATACATGTGTACGTGTGCATGGTTCTTTGTGGACATGCGCACATGCGTGCTTGTATGCTAGTGTGTGTGAGTATATATTTGTTTAATTAAATGTGTGTGCAATTTTATACATATTTTTGTGTGTGCATGCGTCTTTGTATGTCTATGAGTGTGTGTTTATGGTCATTTATTTGTGCATCTATGTGTGTTCATGCATGTGTGCTAATATGCATGCATTTATTTTTGTGCTTGTATTTGTGCATTTATGTATGCATATGTGTGTGTGTGCATAAGTGTGAGCCTATGTGGATGCATTTTTACATGCATGTGTGTGTATGGATGAGTGGGTGTGTACACGTCTGCATTTGTTTCTATGTGTGTGTGTGTGTGTCTGTGTTTGTATGCATGAGTGTGTACATGTATGTGCTTGTGTGTTAGTAAATGTGCATGTGTGAGTATGCACATGCTTATGCAAGTGTGTACATGTGTGAGCTTGTGCTATAAATTGTACATGCACACATGTGTATTTTTATGGGTGCATGTGCACATGGATCTACGTATGTTGTGTGTGCCTGTCTGTAGGTGTGTGTGTGTGTGTGCATGTATTTGTGTGAGTGTGCATATGTGTTCATACATGCATCATATGTGTGTACTTTTCATGTGCAAGCATGTGTTTGTGCATGTGTGGGATTGTGCATTATTATGTAAAGGTGTGCATGTGTGTGTATGCATTAGTGTACATGTGTGCAAGGTTTAACATGGGTGTGTGCATGGGTTTGTGTGTATGCATATGTGTGTGTGCCTATGTATGTGTTTGTGTGTGCATACACATACATGTTTGTGTATGCTTGTGTGTTCATGTGTATGTACATGTTTGTGAGCTTGTGTGTGTGCGTTTTTTTACATGCATATGGATGTTTTGTTCGTGTATGTTGCATTCGTGTGTGTATGTGCATGTATTCTTTAGAGGTCACATATGTGTGTGCATTTGAGTGTATGCATCTATGTGCTTGTGCATGTGTTTGTGTGCTTGTGCATGTGTTTGTGTGCATGTCTATGTATGTGTGTGTATGCATTTTTGGCATGTGTTTACATGTGAGTCTATATGGTTGCATGTGCACATGTGCATGTTTGTTCTTTTCTATCGATGTATTTATGCATGCTATCGTTTTTGTGTGTGCCTTTCTTTTCAAATGTGTGAGTGCATGCACATGTGTGCATATCTATGGTGGTGTCTATGTGGCTATGTGTGCATGTGTGTCTGTGCATGTACACATGTGTGTGTGCTTGTGTGGGTAAATGAGCTTGTGCATGTGTGCATGTATGCGTGCATTAATTTGGGTGTATCAATGTGTGTGTGTGTGTGAATTTGCATGTGCTTTTCTGTATGCTGATGTGTTTGAACTCGTATTTATGCGTGTGTGCCCATAAGCTTTTGTGTATGTTCATGTGTATGTGTATGTGCATGAGTGTACTTGTTATCTTATGTGTTTGTGTATGTTCCTTTGCATGCACACATGCATAAGTGAGAGTGTGTATTGGTGTAAACAAGTTTGTGAGATGTGAGTGCATGTGTGTGTGCTTGTGTGCTTGTGTGGGAGCATGTATGTGTGCTTATGCATGTGTGTATATGAGAACATATGAGTGAATGCATCCATGTGTGAGCATTTGTACATGTACGTGTGTGTGTCTATACGTGGTGTTGCATGTTTATACATGTGTATATTTGTGCATGCATGTGTGCTTGTGTGTGTGTAATTGTTTGATTATGTGTGCATGCTTATGTGCATATGTGTATGTGCTTGGGCATGTGTTTGTGCCCACATGTGCATGTGTGTGCACACATTTGTGTGCTTCTTTGTGTTTGTGTATTTGTGCATACTAATATGTGTTTGTTTGTGTTTGTGCATATGTGTATTTGTGTGGGTGTGCATGAGCATCTATTTGTGTTCATGTGTGTGTGCATGGTTGTGTATGAACATCTATGTGTATGTGTGCCTGCATGCTTATATGTGTGTGCAAGTGTGTCTGTGCATTCATGCACAACTACATTTGTGTGTTTGTGCTTGTGTGATTGTTTTTATCTGAGTTTGTGTGCATAAGCATCAATTTGTGTGGTTGTGTGTGCATCTTTGTGTGTACGTGTGCATTTGCATGTGTGTTAATGCATGTGCATGTGTTGTGTTATGTGTGCATATGTGTGTGTATGTGCGTATTTGAGCATATTTGTCAGCATCTGTGCATGTTTGCATGAATGTGTGTCACCATGTTTGTGTGTGCACATGTGGGTGTGTGTATGTGTGTCTAAGCCTATGTGCATGTGTAGCTTTTTGTGCTTGTGCATGTGTTGCTGTGCACATGTGCTTATGTGTGCATGAGTGCATGAATGCATATGCTTATGCATGTGCAAGTGTGTTGCATGCGTCTGGGTGCACGTACGTGTGTGTGTGTGTGTGTTTTTGTGCATTTACCATCATGTGTCCACATGATTGCTTGCTTGTGTTTATGTGTGTGTACATGTGTGCATGTGTGATTATGTTTGTGTGGACAGGTGCTCAAGTGCATGTATGTGTCTGTATGTATGTGCAAAGAGAATGTGAGTGTTTGTGGGTTCAAGTGTGTGGATGTGCATGTGTGTGGTTGTGTGCATGCATATGTGTTTTTGTGTGCATCTCTACTTGTGTGTACAAGTGTGCATGTGTGTGTATATGCATGAATGTGTTTATTTGTGTGTTTGTGTGTGCATGTGTGTGTTGTGTGCATATGAGAGGGTGGGTGATTTTCTATGCATACTAATGTGTGTTTTGTGTGTGTAAGTGTATGTGTGCATGCACATGCATATAATTGTATGTGTGTATATGGACATGTGCATGTGCTTATGTATGCTTATGAGTGAAAGTCTCTATGTGTGTGGGTGCACATGCAAGCACATATGTGTGTGTGTGAGCACATGCAAGTGTGTGTCTTCATCTATATGTTTGTTAATGAGTGTATCCATGTATGTGTGCTTGTATGTGCACATGTGTATGGGTGTGCATACATGTGTGAGTGGGTGTGTAGATGTGTCTCTATGTGTGTTTGGGTGCATGTGTGATTATGCATGTGTCTATATTATGTGTTTGTGTGCATGCTTATGGATGTGTGAGAGTTTATGTGTGTGTGTGTGTGCATGTGTGTCTATACTTTTGTATGTGTGGTCATATGTTTATGCATGTACATATGCACTTTTTCACGTCAATGTTTGTGTGTGGATGTGTGCGTGCACCTTTGTGTTTGTGCATATGCATGGGCATGCATGCATATGAGTATGTGTGTATATGTGGGTGTGTGTGTGTGTTTGCATTTGTTCATGTGTGCAACAGTGTGTATATGCATGAATGTGTGTGTGTGTGCATTCTTAGGCCAATCTATTTGTGTGTGTGCATGTGTGCATATGTGTGGGTGTTCATGTGTGCCAAGGTGTGCTCTCATGTGTGCATGCATGTGGGTGTGGAAGTGTGTATATGTGTGTGTGCAAGTGCATGTGCATGTGAATGTGCATGTGCATGTGTGTTCATGGGTGTGTGCGTGTGCATGCGCATGCATTTGTGTACATATGAATGTGTGTACATGAGTGCACATGTGTGTGTGTACTTATGTTTGTGAATGGTTATTTGTGTCCATGTGAGTGCATGTGATTATGTGTGTGTTTTTGTTTGAATTAGTACATGTGTGGACACACATCTATGTGTGTATGTGTGTGTGCATGTGTGTGTAAGTGTATAAAAGCATGCATGTGCATGTCAGTTTGCACACATGTGATTTTATGTGCAAGAGTATGTGCATCTATTTGTGTATGTGTGTGTGTTTGGTTGCACATGTGTGTTTGAGTGCATGCCAATTATGTGAGTGTTTTAATGTGTACTTGTTCACGGGTGCATGTGTGCGTGTGTGTGTTTGTGCATGTGTGGTTGTACTTGTGTGTCTATCTGCATAGGTGTTAGTGTGTATAGTGATATGTGTATGTATACATTTGCATGCATTCGTGCATGTGCATCTGTTTGTGTGTGCATGTGTGTGTTCTTGTGCATCTTTGTGTAAATGTGTATGTGTGCGCATGTTTGTGCACATGTGCTTGTGTGTGCATGTTTGCATGAATGTGTGTAATCATATTTGCATGTGTGTGTCTGTGTATGTTTGGCTATGTATATGTGTGCATCCATGTGCATATACATGTAGGTGATTGGGCATGTGTGTCTACTTATGTGTGCACATGCTTGTGTACATTTGTGAGTTCATGTGAGTGTCCTTTTATTTGTGTGTGTGTGTGTGCATGCCTATTTGTGTTTATGAGTGTGTGCATGTGCATTTGTGTGTTCACATGTGGGTTCATGTGTGTGTGCCTATGTGTGCTAACGCATGTGTGTGTGTGTCCACACATGTGTCCATGTGTGTGTATGCCTGTGTATGCAAGTGCATACATGTGTGTGTGTGCATACATGTGTGAGCATACATGTGTGCATATATGGTTGCAAGTGCTTGTGTGTGTGTGGGTGCAAACATGTTTATACACATGCATATGTGTGTGTATATGCATATCTGATTTGTTGTACATATGAGTGCATGCATATGTGTTCTTGTGCAGATGCATGTTTTTGTGCTTCTGTATATGTTTGTCCATGTGTTTGTGTGCATGTTCACTTGTGTGTATACATACACGCATCTATTAATGTGTGTGTGCTTGTGTGTGCACATGTGTGTGTTTGTGAATGCTTCTATGCATTTGTGTGTGTGTATGTGTGCTTGTGTGTGCTCATGTGTTGTTGCATGCATGTGTAAGTTTATGGGCATGTGTGTGTGTGTACATTTTTATGTGTGCATGTGTATGGGTGTGTGTGGGTTTGTGCATGTGCGTATGTGTATGTGTATAAGTGTGTGTGCAAGTCTATGTCCATATGTGTGTTGTGCACTTGTGAGTGCATGTGTCTACGTGTATGTGTGTGTGTGAGTGAGTGAGTGTATGTTTGTTTGTGTGTGTGAGTGTGTGCATTCACACACATGTATGTGTGTGCACTTGTCTGTGTGCATTAGTGTATAAGGTTGTATATGTGTGTGTATGTGCTTGCAGGCATGTGTTTGTGTGCAAGTGTGCATACTTGTGCATGTGTTTGTGTGTGTGTATGCGTGTGGGTGTGCATGCATGTATGTCTGTGTGTGCTTGCAAATGTGCTCTTATGTGTGCTTATAAGTGTGCATGTGAGTATTTGCTCGTTTGTGCATGTGCATGTGCATGTGTGTGTGTACACATGTGTGTGTTTTGTGTGTGTTTGTGTGCCTATGTGCATATGAGTGGTTGCACATGTGTATGTGTATGTGTATGTGCATATGCATTTGCATTTGTGTCTATGTTTGTGGGCATGTGTGTACACACAAGTGTCTATGCATGAATATGCGTGTGTTTTTGTCATCAAGCACATGTCTGTATGCACATACATGTGTGTGTCCATCTCCATCTTTTTGTGTTTGTGTTTGTGCATGTTTGTGTGTTTGCATATGGGTGTGCATGTGTGTGCTTACATGTTTGTGTGCGAGCAAGTGCTGCGTGTGTTTGTGTGTGTGTGTGTGTGTCAGCTTTTTTATGTGCATATGTGTACACGAGCATGTGTGCATGTGTGCACATGAGCATGTGTACATGCATGTATCTATATGTGTGCATGTGTGTGTGCATTCATGTGTGCATGCTTGTGTGTCCTTGTGCATGTGTCCATGTATAAGCACGTATATACATATGCATATATATGTATACTTGTGTGTTTTTGTGTGCATGTGTCCTTGTATGAGCATGTATATGCATGTGCATATGTGTGCTTTTTTGTGTGTTTATTTGTGTGCTTGTTTGTTCTTGTGTGTGTACATATGTTGGTGTATGCATGTGTGCGTGTGCCATGTAACTGCACAAGAATGCAAGTGTGTGTCTAGGCAGGTGACCCTAATGTGCATTTGTGTAGGCATTAGTGTATGTATGTTTACTTGTGTGTTCACATGTGTGCGTTTGTGTGCAAATGTGCATGCATGTGGGTTTATCTATGTGTGTGTGTGGTGTGTGTGCATATGTATATGTGCATGTGGGTGTGAGAATGTGTGTGTATGTGCGTGCATGTGCATGTATATGTGTATGCATATGTGTATGCATGTGTATAGGTTTGCATGCGTATGAATGTGTGTGGGTGTATGTATGTTTATGTACTTATGTATTAGCATATTTTTGTGTGTGTGCATGTGCATATGCAAATGTGGGTGCATTTGTGCCTGTGTTTACATGCATGCATGTGTATGTGTGTTTTTATTAATATGTGTGTATATTCTTATGCACATGTATGCATGTGTATATGTGTGGTTATTTTTGTTCATACATCTATGTGCTTATGAGTGCATGTGAATGTGTATGTAAGTTTGTTTCTATATGCATGTGCATTTGTGCTTGTCTATCTATTTTCAAGTTTATCGTTAACTACTTTGTGTGTGTGTGTGTGCATGTGTGTGACTATAAGTGTGTGCATGCTTGTGGGTAGGTGTGGGTGCACACCTGTGTACATGCTTTCTTCTTAGTGTGTTGTGCATGCATGAGTGCATGGCATTATGTGTATGTTTGTGTGTCAACGATTATGTGTCAGAGTGTATGTCCACGTGTTTATATGCGTATGTACGTGTGATTGTGTTTGTTTCTTTGCATGTGTGTGCACATGTGTATGAGCGAGCGAGTGCGTGTGTTGTGCGTGCAAGCATGCATGTGTGTGCGTGTGAGTGTGTTTGTGTACATCTGCATGTGTGTGTGTGCATGTGCATGTGTGCATGCATGAGTATGTGTATGTGTGGTTTTGTGTGTGTAGGCATGTATATGTTAGTGTGTGCTTATGTGTCCTCTATGTGTATGAGCGTCTGTATGTCTGTTAATGCATGTAGGTGTGCATATGTGTGTGTGTGCATGTGCATGTGTATTATTTTTTGAATGCATGTGTTTGTGCTGTTATGTACCTACAAGAGTATGTGTGTGTGTGTGTGTACATGTGGGTGCACACACATGTGTATGCATATGTGTTTTTGAGGGAGTGCATGCATGTTTGTATTTGTGTGTGTTCACAGCGTATGTGTGGGCATGCATGTGAGTATGCATGTGTGTGAATGTGTATATGTGTGTGTTTGTGTAATTGTGCATGTATGTGAGAGTATCCATGTGTGTGAATGTGGTTGGGTGTGTGTGTATTTGCATGAATGTGTGCAGGCATGCATGTTTGTGCTTGCTTCTTTGCGTGCACATAAGCGTGCATGTCATTGTACAAATTTGTGTATGTATGTGTTTTTATTTGTGTGTGTGTGCTTGTATGTGCCTATGTATTTGTTTGTGCATGTGCACATGTGTACTTATGCATCTATGTGCATGTCAGTGTGCATGTGTATTTGTCTTTTATGTGCTTGGGTTTACACTTGTGTGTTCGTGTGCATTTGTGTGTCCATGCATAGGTGCACTTGCATGTGTGTGCCTGCATATGTTTTTGTGTGTGGGCGTGTGTGTGGGCATCTGTGCATGCATGTGGGTGGGTGTGTGCTTGGATGTGCATGTGTGTGAGTGTGTACACAAGTGTGTGTCTTTGTGAGCATGTCTGCATGTGCGTGTGTGTGCATACATGCATGTGTGTATTTGTGTGAGTGCATATGAATCTATGGCTACTTGTGCATGCATGTGTGTGTGTTTGTGCATGTGTGCATTTATGGTTGTGCATGTGTGATTGTATTTTTTGTTTATGTATGTGCATATATATGTGTGTGTGTGTCTACATGTGTGTGTGCTTTGGTAAGAGTGGGTGTGGGTGGGTGTGCATGTGTATGTGTGTTCATATATGTTTGCTCATGAATGTGTATTTAGATGTGTGTGGTTGTGAGTTTCTGCATGAGCATGTGTGTTTGTGTGCGTGTTTGCATGAATGTATGTAAGCATGTTTTGCATGTATGTATGTAAGCATGTTCTTGTGTGTACTTATGCATGTGTGTGTGTATGTCTATGTGTATTTGTGTTTATTTTTACACATGTGTGTGAGTGTGTGTGCATGTGTTTGTTTGCACATGTGTACATGTGTGCTTGTGCGTGTATGTGTGTGTATGCATGCTTGTTTTTGTGTAAGTACATGTGTTGTATATGAGTGCCTAATTGTGTGTGCATGTGGTCATTTGTGTGTGTGTTCATGTTCTTGTGTGAGTGCATGAGATTGTGTGCATGTTTGTGCGTACATGTGTGATTTCATGTGTCTATGCATGTGTGTGTTTGTGTATATACGCAAGTGTTCAAATGTGTATCCCTATGTGTGTCTACTCGTTCACATATGTGAGCATGTATGTAGTCGCACATGTGTGTGGGTGTGTATGTGTCATCTTGTGTGTGCATGTGTGCATGCATGTGTTTGTGTGTGTGTGTGTTTGTGTATGTGTGGGGTGTGTGTATGGGCATATTTTTGTCTGCATTTGTGTACTTGCATGCATATATGTGTGTGTGTGTGTGTGTTCCTATGTATGTTTGTTCACGTGCGAACATGTGTGTGTGTGTGTGTATGTTCATGTGTGGGAGTGTTGTGGTGTGTGTGGATGTACATTTGTGTGTGTGTTTGTGCATACATGCATGGATGTGTGCACACATGCATGTGTATGAATGGGTGCACATGTGTATGCATGTAAACATGCATGAAAATGTGTTTATGGATGTGTGTATGTATGAGAGTGTGCATTTTGTGTTTTTACGTGTTTGTGTATGTGTGTGTGTGCTTGTTTATGCATGTATGTGCATGAGTGTGCATCTTCTTGTTCTTGCATGTGTGCATGTGTGTATGTGCACGTGTGTGCTTATTCATGTGCATGCGTGCGTGAATATTCATATTTATATGCTATTGGTGGCGTGCAAGTGAATGCATGTGTTTTTCATATGTGTGCACATGTGTTTGCATGTGTGCAAGTCTGAATGCATGGGGTGTGTGAATGTATGTCTACATGTGTGTGTGTGTGTGGGTGTGTCTTGCTTGGGTTTGTCCATGCTTGTGTGCACATGCATGTGTGTCTATGTATGTGTATGTGTTTGCATGTGTTATGTGTACATGTCTATGTGTGTATGTATTATGTGTACATATTTGTGTGTGCATGTGTGGTTGTGTGTGTGTTTGTAGTTCATGTGTGCATGTTATGTGTGTGTATGGGCATGCATCTATGCTTTTTTTTGTGTACATGTGTGTGTAGGTGAATGTGTATGTGTTTACATGTATGGGCGCATATATACATGTGTAGGTGAGTTTGTGCATGTGTGTGCTTTATTAGTGTACATACATGTGTATATGTATATGCATGCAAGTATTCTACATGATCATGCCCATGTATGTTTAGGTATATGTGCATGTATGTGTGTGTGTGTGTGTGTGCATACTTGCATGTATGTGCTTGTCTTTGTGTGCATGGACATGTGTGTGTATGCATAAGCATGTATCTGTGACTATGTGTGCCAATGCATATGTGTGTGCATGTATGTGCACATTCATACATTTGTGCATGCGCATGTGTGTACATATTAGTGTGTGTGGGTGCATGTGTCTACATGTGTGTGTGCATGCATGTGTGAGAATGTGAGTGTACAAGTACATGTGTGTTTGCATAATTAGCATGCAAGTGTGTACTTAGGTATATGTGCATGTGCATCTGTGCATGTGTGTGTGTGCATGCTATTAAACATGTATTTGTGTGAGCACATGTGTATCTTCATGTGCATGATAGGTGTGTGTGTGTGTGTGTTTGTGTATGTATACATGTGTTCACGTATGTGCATGTGTGTGCGCATATGTGTGAACCTACATGTGTGCATGTGTGTGTGTGTTCATATGTGTGAGTTTGTGTGCATGCATTTATGTGTAACTATGTAGGTGAATGGACATGTATGTTGGTGTGCATGACTGAGTGTGTGTTTGAGTGTGTGTGTGCATGTGTGTATATATGTTTGTGTGCTTGTACATGTGTATCTAAGCATGCATGTTCCTATGTGCTTGTGTTTATGCATTTGCATGGATGTGTGCATGTGCTTTTTTGTGTGTGTATGTGTGTGCACGTGTGTGGGTGTGTGTATAGGTATATTGTATGTTGGCATGTTTGTGTGTGTGTGTATGCGTGTGTCCATTTGTATATGTGTGTGTGATTGGTTGAGTCTATGAATTTATGCATGTGTTTATGTCCATGTGTGTGTCTATGTACATGTAAGTGCATTTGTGCATGTGTGTGTTTTTGTGTTTGGGCGTGTGTCGATTTGTGTGCATGTGTTTGTAATCATGCATTTGTGTAAGTGTACATATGTGTGTGTGTGCTGGTGAATATATGTGCAAGTGTTTGTGTGTGTGTGTGTACATGCATGCATGTGAGTGCATATGAAGTCTGTGTGCTTGTACATGTGAATAAGCCTATGCACATGTGTGAATGTACATGTTTGTGTGTGTGCTCTTGTAAGTGTATGCATGCATGCAAGTGTGTGTGCATATGTACGTGAGTGTGCATGTGTGTATTCATGTGTGAGTGATTGTGTGCATGTGTGTTTGTGCCTTTATTGTTTTTGTATGGTTATGCATGTGCATGGTTGTGCATATGTGTGTATATGCATGTGAGTGAATGGGTTTGTCTACATATATGGGAAAGATTGTGCATGTGTGTGTAAGTATGTGCATGCATGTGTAGATGTGCATTGTTTTGAGTTTATGTTTGAAAGCATGTGTACATGTTTGGGAGCTTGTATATGTGCAACTAGGCATGCATGCATGTGTGTGTCTATGTATGCATATATCTATGTATGCGTGCATGTTTGTGCCTGTGTGCTTGTGTGTGTGCATATTTATGTGTGTGTGTAGGCATGCATGTGTGTGCTTGTATTTGTATGTGCATGTGCATTTGTGTATGTTCATGTGTGGGTGCGTGCGTATGTGCATGTATTCATCTATGTGTTCATATGTGCATACATGTGTGTGCATGTGCGCTTGTGTGTGTGCATGTGGATAAGTGTGTGCATGTAAGTGTGTGCATAAAGGGTACATGTTTTTGTAGGTGTATTTTTATTGTTTGCATTTGTGTATGTGTGCATGCACCCACTTGTGGTTCTGAGCTCGTGCATGTGAGTTGTGTGTGTGGATGCATGTAGTTTCTCATGTGTAGGTAGTGGTGTGTGTGAGTTCATACACATTTGTGTGTGCATGTGTGTGTGTGTCTATGTATGTGTGTGTACAAGGGTGTGTGAGAGCTTGTGTGTATGCATACATGTGTTAGTAAGTGCTTGCTTGTGTGTGTGTGTGTGCATGTGTCTGTGTGTGTGTATGTATGTAGGTGCATGTGCGTGCATGCGCGTATGTGTATTTGTGTTTTCATGTGCATGTCAATATATGTGCATGCTTGTACTTGTGCAAGTGTGTTTACTTACTTCTGTTTTTGTGTGTATGTGTTTTCATGGTGGTGTGCATTTATGTGTGTGAGTGTGTGTTTGTGCATGTTTGTGTATGGTTGTGGGGCATGGGTGCAAGGGTGTGGGTGTGCATGCATGCTTGTGTGTGTGTGCTTGTGTAAGTGGATGCATTCATGTGCATGCGTTTACATTCGTGTGGGTTTGCATGTGTGTGCATTTGTGCACTAGTTTGTCAAGGTATGTGTGTATGTATGTGCTCATATGAGTGTATGCTTGTGTGCATGCATGTGTGTATGTATGTGCATGCATGTGCATATGTGTATTACATGGGTATGTGCATGGGTATGTAGGTGTGTTGGTGTGTGTGTGTATGCATGTGTGTGTGTCTACATGTGCACATATGTTAAAGCTTTTGTGTGTGCATGTGTGTGTGTGTCTGTGTATGTGTGTATAAGGGTGTATGAGAGCTTGTGTGTATGTGTACATGTGTTAGCATGTGCTTGCTTGTGTGTGTGTGTGCATGTGCTTGCATGTGTCTGCGTGTGTGTATGCATGTAGGTGCATGTGTGTGCATGCGCGTATGTGTATTTGTGTTTGCATGTGCATGTGCATATATGTGCATGCTTGTACTTGTGCAAGTGTGTTTACTTGCTTTTATTTTTTTGTGTATGTGTTGTGCATGGTGGTGTGCATTTATGTGTGTGAGTGTGTGTTTGTGCATGTTTGTGTATGGTTGTGGGGAATGGGTGCAAGGGTGTGGGTGTGCATGCATGGTTATCTGTGTGCTTGTGTATGTGGATGCATCCATAGGCATGTGTTTGCATTTGTGTGGGTGTGCATGTGTGTGCATTTGTGCATTAGTTTGTCTATGTATGTGCTCATATGAGTGTATTCTTGTGTGCATGCATGTGTGTATGTATGTGTATGCTTGTGCATATGTGTAGTACATGGGTATGCACATAGGTGTGTTGGTGTGTGTGTGTGTCTACATGTGCACATATGTTAAAGCTTTTGTGTGTTTGCATTTGCCCTTATGTTTGTGGTTGTGTGTCTATGTGTGTACCCATGTTAGTGTGTTCATGTGTGTACGTGTGTGTACATGTGTGTGTAAAGTCACATGTGTGATGTGTATGTGCCACACTAGCAAAGGCATGCATGCATGTGTGTGTGTGCATATGCAGGTGCATACCCTGTGTTAATACTTGTGTGTGTTTGCATGTGTGCTTGTGTTTGTGTGTGCATTTTGTGTGGGTGTCAGTATGTGTGTATTTACATTTGTGTGCTTATGTGTATGTGTTGTTGATGTTCATGCATGTACATTTGTCTTGTTCTATGGTTCTATATTCATGTGTATTTGTGTGCATATGAGAGCATATGTATGGGTTTGTGTGTATGTGTATCTATGGGGGTGTGTGTGCATGCACATGTGAAGGTATATGTGTGTGTGTGTGTGTTTGCATATGCTTGTGCTTGTATATAAGCATGTGTGCAAATATGCATATGCAAGTGAGTACATATGTGCGTGTGTGAGTGAGTGTGTGTATATGTGCATGTGTGTTCATATGTGAGTACATGTGCATGTGTGTATGTATGTGTGTTTGTATGGATGTGTGTGCGTGTGCATATACATGTGTGTGTGTATATATGTGTGTGTTCATGTGTGTTTATGCATGTGTCTTTATTCATGTATGTGTGTGTGTGCACATGTGTTAGTAGATGTGTGCATACATACACGTGTTTGTGCATGTTCATTTATGCATGTATGCGTGCACCTACAAGTGTGCTGTTGATTTGTGCATGTATGTATGTCATTTTGTGTGCTTGTCTGAGTGTGCGTGTGCTACTATGTGTTGCATGTGTGTATATGTGTGTGGGTGTGCATATATGTGTGTGTGTATGTATGCATGCTTATATAGAGTATGATTTTGTGCATGATTGTGCATGTATGTGTGTGTGTTAGTTCATACAATTTCATGCATCAACATGTGGGGGCTTGTCGATGTGTTTGTGTGTGTGTACATGAGTTCATCAGTATACATGTTTGTGAGCTTTTGTGTGTGTGTGTGTCTATACTTGTGTGTCTTCGTATGCTTGTGTGTGTGCATTTGTATGCATGCATGCATGCATGCATGTGTATGTTTCTGTGTGTGCATGGGGGTGTGTGTGTGTGTGCATGTGTGCATGTATAAGAGTGTATGTTTGTGTACATGTGTATCAATGCATGTCTATGTATTTATGTGCCCTTGTATTCCAGTGAGTGTGTATTTGTGGATGCACGCATCTATGCATGTTGTGCATCTGTTCAAACATATATGTGTGTGTTTTGGTGTGATTGTGTGTGCATATATTTGTGTTGATCTAACTCTATGAGTGTGTGCATATATGTTATGTAAGTTTGTGTGTGTGTACCTATGTGTGTCCTTTATGTGTGTACGTGTGTGCATGCAGGTGTGTTTGTGTATCTGTTTGTTGATTATGCTATTTCTGTTGTGTGTGCATGTGTCTAAATGTATGTGTGTGTATGGTTATGGGTGTGTGTATATGTGTGCATGTGCATGTGTGTGTATGTGTTTGCTCATGTGTGTATGCATGTCCATGTTTGTGTGCATGTATGTGTGTGTATGCACATGTTTATGTGCATACGAATGTGCACATGCTTGTGAGTAAATGTGAGTATGTGTGTGTATTAATGTGTGTATGTGTATGCTTGTGAATGCATGTGTTTGTTTGTCCTTTAATGTGCATGTGTGTGTGTTTATGTATGCATGTGTGTACATGTGGGTGTGTGTGAGTGTGTTTGCATGTGCTTGTGCCTATGTGTGCATGCCCATCTGTGCACAAGTGTACGTGTATGCATGTGCCTATGTGTGTGTGTGTGCGTGTGCGTATTTGTGTGTGTGTACATACAAGTGCACGTCTATGTGTGTGTGTGTGTGTTTGTATGCTTTTGTGTGCATGCATGTGAGTGCATGTGGGTGTGTGTCAATGTGTGTTGGTGTGAGTGTGTTTGCATGTGCATGTGTGTGTCTTTCTATGTAAATGTGTGTTTGTACTTTATGTGTATGTGTAATATGTGTGTGAATGTGCATGTGTGTATACATGTGTGCACATGTGTATGCTTATGTGTTTGTTATAGATTATGTTTGTGTGAGTGTGTTATGCTTGTGATCATGCATGAATGCATGCAAGTGTGTGCAAGTGTATGTATGTGGGTGAATGTGTACATGTGTGAGTCAGTGTGTTTGTGCATCGCATGCATGTGTGTGCATGTTTGGGGTGCAATGTGTCCCATGTGCATGCATGTGTGTGGTTGTGTGTTTTTGTGCATGTGTGTGCACTTGCACGTGTGTGCTTACATGTGTGCATGTGTGTGCATGTGTACATGCATGGGTGTTCCTTTATGTATATGTATTTGTATGTATTGGTGCATGTGTATAGGTGTATATGTCTATGCACATGCATTTGTATATGTATGTGTCTCCATTCATGTGTGTATTTGTGTGCACCTGTATGTGCATGTTTATGTTTTCGTGTGTGTTTGTGTGCATGCATGTGTGTGTGCGAGTGTATGTTAGGGGGTGTGATTGTGGGTGAGTGTGTGTGTCTGTGTGTGTGCATGGGTACATATGTGTTCATGTGTGTTGATGCGCATGTTTGTGTGCAGGCATATGTGTTTGTTTACACTTTTGTGTGTGTGTGTATGTGTGTGTCTATTTATGTGCACATATGTGTGTGTGTGTATTGGAATGCATGTGTGTTAGTGTGTGTGCTTATGTCTACAAGGGCATGTGTGTTTATCGGTGTTTGTGTCTATATTTATGTGTGTGTGCATTTCTGATTGCAAGCATGTGTATGTGTGTGTGTGTATGTGTCTGTGTGCATGTTAGTGTGTGCATATGTGTGTGCATGTGTGTGTTAGTACATTTATGTGTGCACAAATCCATGTCTGTACTTGTGTTTTGTGCGTGCATATATATATTTACATATATGTATATATATATATGTGTGTGTGTGTGTGTGTGTGCTTGTGTGTACATGAGTATGCTTATGTGTGCATATATGCATGTGTATGTAGGTGTTACTGTGTGTATGTGTTGTAGTTTTGCATGTGAATGTGCTTAAAGGAATGTGTGCATTGTTATGTGTGCGTGTGTATGCATATATTTTTATGCTGATGTGTGCATGCATGTATGTGTGTGTGTATACATGTATGTGTGTGTGTACATGTGCATGCATACTTGTGTTTGTGTGTTTGTGTTTTTGCATGTGTGTAAGTGTTTATTCATTTGTGTGCTTGTGTCCTTCTGTGTGTTTGCACGTGTATATGTGTGATTGCATGTTCATGTTTGTGTGTGTCCATGTGTGTGTGTGTGTGTGTATGTGTGTGAGCATGTTTGTGTGTGTTTGTTATGGTCTGCATCAACATGCCCACATGTGTGTGTGCATGCATGTGTGTAAGTGTGTGTGAATGTTTATGTGCCATTATATGCATGCATGCTTCTATGCATACATGCATGAATGTGCGTGTATGCATGTATGCATGCATGTGCATGTGTATGATAATGTGTGTCCATGTGTTTTGGTGTCTGTAAATTTGTGCATATGCATATGTGCATGCATGTATGTGTGTGTGTCTATGTGTGTGAGTGTATATACATATGCATGGACATGTCTATGCATATCTACATATGTGTGTGTGCTTTCATTTGTATGTGTGTGTGCTTGTTTTGTGTGTGCATCTATGTGTGTTTATGTTAGCGTGTGCATGCATACGCATGCAGATACATATATGTGTGTTTGGGTATATGTGTATGCATGACTTTGTGTATGTGCATGTGTGTACGTGCATGTGTGTATGTGCATGGCCATGATTGTGTGTTGGTGTGTGAGTAGGTCTATGTACATATGTATGTTTATATGTGTGTTTGTGTGCATGTGTGTTCTTATGTGAGTGCATGTGTGTGTGTGTAAATATGCATATATGTACATTTGTACATAAGTGTGTGCATGTGTGTTTGCATTTGTGTGTGAATAATGTTTGTGTGTGCATGTATACATCTTGGTATGCATGTGTTTGAGTGTGTATGTACATGTGTGCATGTGACCACATGTGTGTACATGTCACCACATATGTGTGCATGTGTATGTTGAGTGTATGTACATTTTTGTGTTTGTGCATGTGTATGTGTGTGAACATGTTTTGTAGATGTGTGTGTGTGTGTGATTGGTGTATGTGTGTCTATATGTGCATGTGTATGTGTGTGTCCTTTGTGTTTGCCTATGTGTGTTCCTATGCATGTACATGTGTGTTTGTGCAAGTATCTATTTATGCTTGTGCGAGTGCATGTGCATGTGCATGTGTTTATCTATGTGTGTATTCATAGGTGCACATGTTGATATGGGTGCATGGCATGCATGCATACGTGCATACATGTGTGTGTCAATGCACATGTGTGCATATGTGTACATGTATATGTATATAAATGTTGACGTATATAGGAGTGTGAGTGTGTGTGCATGCATGCATTTGTATGTGTAGGTTTGTGTGTGTGTGTGTGTGTCTGTATGCATGTCAATGTTTGTCCTTGTATGAATGTGTCTATATGTGTGCATGTGTGTACATATGTGTACATGTGTTTTTATGTGTATTTGTGTGTGTGTGTGCATGCACACTTGTGCATGGGTGTGTGTATGTAAGTGTGTGTGTGTGTGTGCATGCACATGTCCTTGTGTGTGTGTGTGTTCAAGTGTGTTTGTCCACAAGAATGTTTATGTGTATGTGCTTGCTTTTGTTTACATGTGCATATGTGTGTGTATATTTGTGTGTATGTGTGTACATATGAGTGTGCATGCATTTGTGTAATGCATATGTCTATGCATTCGTGTGGGTGTAGTTGTGTTTGTGTGTGAGTGTGTGTTCTTACATATTTGTGCAAGTGCATTTGTCTATTCTTATGTGTGTTTATATGTGTGCTTGTTTATGTGTGTGTATATATATATGCATGAATGTTCATGTGTGTGTGTGCATGCATACATGGATGTGTATAGGTTGGGGGTGGTTCTCTACATGTGGATGCATGTCTATGTGTGGTTGTGCATATGCATGTGTGAAATTGTGTGTGTACATGTGTGTTTGTGTCAACGTGTGTGCATACTAGTGAATGTGTGTGTGTGTGTATGTGTGTGTGGGCATGCATAAAAGCATGTGTGTGTGTGTCTATGTGAGGGTGGGGTGTTTGTGTTGGCATTTGTGTGTGTGTGTTTTCTTGCATGCATGCATGTGTGTGTGAGTGATTGCACTAGTGCATTTGCATTTTCGAATGTGTGGGTGTGTGTGTTTGCTTCTGTGTGTGCATGCTTGTGTGTGTATGCATGCACATATGTGTAGTGGTTCTTACACATATGCTTGTGTTAATGTGTGCATGTGTGCATATGTGCATGTGTGTGTCTTAGCACATGTGTGTGTGTATGTGCATGTGTCCATGTACATGTGTGAGTATGTGTGTATATGTGAGTCTATGTGCATTTGCATTTAAGTGGGTGCATCTCCAAGTGTGTATGCATACGCAAATGTGTGCATTGTGTGTTTGTGTGTGCATGTGTGTGCATATGTGCATGTTTTTGTCTATTCATGTGTGCGAGTGTTTGTGGGTTGTGGTGTGGGTTTGTGTGCAAACACAAATTTGTGTGTGTGTGCTTCTTTATGTGTGCATCTATGCATCCATGTGCTAATGTCTCTGTCTACAACTATCTATGTTTGTCTGTGTGTAGTTGTGTGTGGGTGTATGTGCATATGCTTGTGCATGTGTGTGTGCATATGTGTTTATGCATGTACATTCTTATGTTTGCATGAGTTTGCATATGTTTCTATGCATGTGTGTGTGTGTGTGCATGTGTGTGTTCATCTGTGTGTGTGTGTGTGTGCATGTGTACTTGTATGAATGTGTGCTTAATGCATGAGTGGATGTGCTATGTGCATGCATGTTTGTGTGCACCTATGTGTGTGTTTGTGTGTATATTCGTGTGCATTTTTGTATGTGTGTGTGTGTGTGCATACTTATGTGTATGTGTGTATGCATGTGTCTATGTTTTGTAAGTGCTTGTTTGTGAATCTATGTGTGAGTGTTTGCAGGCTTATGTGTATGTTTGTTTGGGCATGCATGTGTGTGTGTACATGCATGTTCCTTTGTGAATGTGTGTGCACGTGGAAGTGTGTATGCACATGTGTGTGTGTGTTAACGTGTGTGTGTGTGTTCATGCATGCTTATGTGCATGTGCATTGTGTGTGCATGCATGTTTGCATGTATATGCATGTGTGTGTGTGCACACACACATGCGTGCTTGTGTGCATGTGCATGTGTTTGCATGTGTGTGTGTATCTACATATGTGTGAATACATATGTATGTGTCTATTTGTTTATCATGCATATGCAAGTTGTATTTTTGCATCTCTATAAATGTGTGTATGCATGTTGTTTGTTTGCATGTGTGAATATGCAAGTGGTGTGTGTTTGTGTGTTTGTGTCAATGCATGTATGAGTATACATGCACGTATGTGAATATGCCTGTGCATCAGCATACGTATGTGTCCATGCATGTGTATGTGTGTGTTTTCCTATTTGAGTGTATATCTATGAGACTATACATGTGTGTGTGAGTGTTAGTGTGCATGTGCACATATATGCTTGTGCTTATGCATGTGCGTGTGTGTATTCGTGTGTGTGTGTGTGTGTGTGTGTATGGGTGGGTGCATGTGAGTGTGTATCTGTGCGTGTATGTGTGCTTGTGTGTATGTATGCACTTGTGTTGTGCTCATATGTGTACAAATCTTCTTGTGCATGTGTGTTCGTGTATGTATGCATGCATGTGTGTATGGGAGTGCATGTGTGCCCATGCATATGTGTGTGTGCGCATGTGTGTATGTGTATGCATTTGCTTGTGCATGCATGCATTTGCTTGTGCATGCATGCATGCATTTTGTAGTGTGTTTGCACTACTATTTTTATCTACCTATGCATGCTTGTGTGTATTTGTGTGCATGTGTGCTTGCATGCATGCTTTTGTGCATGTGTGCATGTGTGCATGTGTGTTTGTGGTTGTGTGTGTACATGCATGTGTGTGCATGTCCATTAGTGCATATCTGTTTGTGTCGTATGCATGTGCATGCACTTAATGTTATTATGTGTGTGTGATGGTTCATGTTCATGTCTATGTGTGCATGTGTCTACACATGTGTAAATGCACATGTGTGTGCATATGTGTATGTGTTTGATTGTGTGTGTGTAGGTGTTCCTACATGTTTGTGTGTATCTATGTGTATGCTTGAGTGTGTCCATGGGTGCATACATTCAAGTGCATGTGTGCCAACATGAGTGTGTAGATGTGTGTCTATGGATCTATGTGTGCATGTGCATATATTTATGTATGTGCATGTGTGTCTGTTTATTAATGTGTGTATGTATTTGTGTGTGTTGTGCATGTGTGTTTATATGCATGAACACATTTGTTTGTATGCATGCATGTTTGTGCATGTGAGTGTCCCTGCTTGTGCACATGTGTTTGTATTTGTGCTTCCATGTGTGTTTGTGCATGCCTATGTTCCTCTATGTGTGTGTGTGCATGTCTGTGTGTGAATATGTTTGTGCTTACGTATGTATGTGTGTGATATTGTATGCATGCATGTGTGTATGTGTATGTATGTGTATGTGCATATGCGCATCTTTATAGCTTTGTATTGGTATGTGTGTGCATGTGTGTGAGTGTGAGGGGGTGTGTGTCTATGCATGTGGTCATGCATGTAGGTGTGCACTTACATACATGAGTGTGTGCATATGCATGTGCACACACATGAAAGAATGTATCTTTCTGTATGTGCATGCACGTGCTAGTGTGTGTTCATTATTGTCCGTGTGTGGCTATTCATGTGTGTGTATATGTGTGGGTGTGCATGAATACATTTGTGTATGTGTGTGAATGTGCATGCGAGCACATGTGTGTGTGTGTGTGTGTGAATGTGTGTGTGCATGTGTAGGTGTGTGGTTGTACTTGTGTAGAAATTTGTGTGCACGTTTGTATTATACATGCATGTGTGGTGTCCTTGCACTACCTTGTGTGTGTGCTTGCAGGTGCATGTGTGTGCATGTGTGTGCACACATATGTGCATATGTTGGTGAGTCTGTGTGTGCACATGTATGTGCTTGTGTGCTATTATACATGAAATTTATGTGCATGTGTGCATTTGTGTTTATGTCCATGAGTGTGTCTATGTGTGTGGATGTGCTCCCACATGGATGTGTATGTGCATACGTGTGTGTGCATGTGTACATATGTGACATGTGTTTTTCAGTATATGTGTATGTGTTTGCTTCTGAGAGTGTGTTGGTGCATGTGTGCATTAGTGTACATGTGTGTACATGCCCATATGTGTATGTTCATGTATGCGTGTTTGTGCACAAGCACACGTGTGTGTTTCTGTATGCATATATGTTTATGTGGATGTGTGTGCATGTGTGCGTGCATGTGTGTGTGTGTGGTTGTGTGTGCCTATGTAAGTGTGTGCATTTGGGTGCATACAATTTTGTATGCATTTGTGCTTGTGTGTGCATATGCATGTGTTGTTATGTGCATTCATGTCCATTCATTTGTCTCTATGTGCATCGGTGTGTGTGTGTGTGCGCAAGTTTGTATGTGTGGGGGTATGCATATGTGTATGTTTGGGTATGTGTATGCCTACGTCTATGTGTGTGTGTTTGCATATGTGCATGTGTATGTTTATTGATGTAAGTGTGTATGGGTGTTTTAGCATGTGCAAGTGTGTGTGCACGTGAGTGAGTGTGTGTGTGTGTATGCATGTGTGCATTTGCATGCGAGCACATGAATGTGTGTTAGTGCATGTGTGTGTTTGTTCGTGTGTGTGTGCACATATGCATGTGTGATTGTACATGTGTTTACATCTATGTTCACGTGTGAGTGTATTCATATGAGTGTAGGCATGTGTGCATGTATGTAGGTGCATTTGTGTGTTCACTTCTATATGCATGTGTTCTAGTTTGCACGCGTGTTTGAGTATGTGAATGTATGTTTGCTTGTGTATGTGTGTGCGTATGTTAGTGTGTGTGGGTGTGTGTATGCATACATGTGCACGGGTATATCTATTTGTGTGCATGTGCGGGTGTGCATGTATGATTATGACTATTTATGTGAGTCTGTGTGCAAGTTCATGCATGTGTGTGGACATGTCTGTGTGTGCATGGGTGTGCATGTGTTCTTATGTGTGTGTGCATATGTATATGCACATGTGTGTGTGAGTTCATATTTTTTGCTTTTGTATGTGTGTGTATGCATCTTAGTGTGTGTTCATGAGCATGTGCAGATTATGTGCACATGTGTGTGTGAGTTCATATTTTTTGTGTTTGCATGTGTGTGTATGCATCTTAGTGTGAGTTCATGAGCATGTGCAGATGCATATGTTTTTATTCACATATGTGTATGTGTGATTGCATGTTCATATATGTGTTTATGCGTTTGTGCATATGTGCAAGCATGTGTTGATGTGGGTGTGTTCAAGCGTGTGTGTGTCTACATGTATGTGGGTGCATGGGTGTGTGATTATGTTTGTGTGCATGCGTGTGTGCGTATGTGCATACGTGTGCGTGAGTGTGCATGAGTGCTTATGCTTAAGCATGTGTTCAAATACCTATGTATGTGAGTTTTTGTATATGCATGCACATAAATGTGTTCATTTGTGGGTGCATGTGCATCCATAGGTTTGCATGTGTGTGCATGCATATGTATATGTGTAGGTGTGTTTGTGCATATGTTTGCATATGATTTGTGCATGTTCTTGTGCCAATGTGCATTTGTACTATAGTGTTTTGTGTATGTTCGTGTGTGTGCAAAGGTGCATGTGAGAATGCATGTTTGTGTCTATCCCTATAGACGTGTGTGCATTCATGTGTGTGTGCCTATACTTGTATATGAGTTTGTGTGTGTGCATGTGTGGGTCTTTGTACACGTGTACTCATGTGCATGTGTGTGAATGTGCATGCATGGTAATGTGTTATATAAATCAATGTTTCTCCATGTTTGTCTATAGGCATATGTATGTGAGCATGTTTTTCTGTGCATAGTCGCATGTGTTTGTGTGCACATTTGTGACATGTGTGTGCACAGAGTGTGTGTATGTGTGTATGTATGTTCCTACGTGTGTGCGTGTGTATGTGTATGTGTGTGTGTTTTTACATATGTGTGAGTGAGTTTGTGTGTGTGTGTGTACATGTGCATGTGACTACATGTGTGCATGCTTGTGCATTAGTATGTGAGTGCACTTGTGTGTTTATGTGTGTGTGGATGCTTTTGTGGATTATGTGCTTGTGCATACAAGTGTGTTTTCCTTTGTATGTGCAGGTGTGTGCCTGTTCATGTGCATCTGTGTTTATGTGCTAGTGCTGATGTGTGCATGTGTGTATGTGTTGATGTTTATGCATTGGTGCAAATGTGTGTGTGTGAATGTGTATTTCATTATGTGTGTGTATATGTGCTTTTGTTCATATTTACATGCATGTGTGCATGTATGTTTACGCATGTATGTATGTTTATGCTGTGTGTATGCGTGCATGCATGGGTGTGTATGTTTTGGTGTCTGTAAGTGTGCATTTATGTGCGTGCACTTGTTTGTGTTTGGGTAATATGTGTCTTCTTATGTGTACAATTGCATGAGTACATTTGTGTGTTCACTTATCTATGCTTTTATTTTGTTTGTGTTTGCACGCTTGTATGTACATGTGCATTCTTAAGTGTATTTGCAAGTGTGCGTGCATGTGTCTGTGTGTGCATGTGTCCATGTGTGTGTATGCTTGTTTGTGGTAATTCTTGCATTTGCTTGTGTGTGCATATGCCTGTGCATGTGCATGTGTTTGTGTGTGCATGTATTTAAGCAAGTGCATGTGTGAATATATGCATATGTATATGCATATGTGATTTTGTATACATATGAGAGTGTATGCATGTATATGTGCATGTGTGTTCTTGTGTGAGTGTGTGTATGCATATGTGTGTGTGTGTGTGCATGTTTTTGTTTACGTGTACACATGTGTGTGTACATGCACAGATGTGCTAATGTGTGTGTGTGACTGTATGTGTGTGTATTTGTGAATGCATGTGTGCTTGTGAGCATGTGTGTATATGTGCATGTATGCATGTGTTTGGGCTCATGTGTTGTTGTATGTGTGTGTGTGTGCATTCCTACATGCATATTATCATGGGCAAGTATGTCTAGATTTTTGTATGCACGTTTATCGATAGATCTATGTGGGTTTGTGCATGTGTGTTTTGTGTGTGTGTGTGTGTGCATGCGTGTGTATAAATGTGTGCACAATTTTATGTGCATATGTGTGCATGTGTGCATACATATGTGTGCACTTGTGTGTGCATGTGTATATGCCTATGTGCGTGTGTATGTGAGCGACTACATGTTTGTGTGTAGGTGTGAGTGTACATGTGTGCTTGTGTGTTTGTGGCAATTGCATATATGTGTGTGTGGGTGCATGCAGGTGTGTATGTACATCTTTTTGTGTGTTTATGTGTGTGTGCATGCATGTATTTGTGTGTGCTTGAACGTGTGCTTATAGATGTGCATACGAGTGTGTGCTTGTATGTCATGTGCAAGCATATGTTTGAGTACTTGGGTGTGTATTTGCGTGCATGTGCATGCATGTGTATGTGTTTGTGTTTTTACACATATGTCCATGTAAGTGCATGCATGTGTGTGTGCGTTTAGCTAGCACAAGTGCATGTGTATGTCTCCATGGGTATGCATGTGTGTGTGAGTGGTTGCACATGTGTTTATACATTTTCCTATGCATTTACATTTGTTTCTATGTTTGTGGGCATGCGTGTGCATGCATGTGTATGTGTGGGCATTTGTGTGTGTTTGTGTCATCATGCGTGTGTGTGTGCACGTGTGTGGGCGTGTCCATCTTTTTATGTATGTGTGTGAGCATGTTTGTGTATGAGCATGTGGTTGTGCATGTCTATGCCTACATGTGTGTGTGAGAGTGCAAGAGTGCATGTGTTTGTGTGTGTTCATGCATGTCATCTTGTGCGCCCATATGTACATATGTGTGTGACTATTTTTGAGTGTGTGCATGCAAGCATGCTTGTGTGTGCATGTGTCCGTATGTGTGCATGTATGTGTGTGTGTGTTCTTTTGTGCATGCTTCTATGTATGTATGCTCATGCATGAATGTATGATCATGTATGTGCTTATGCATATCTATGCTTTTGTGTGTGTGTGTGTGTACTTGTGTGCATGTTAGTTCTTGTCTGAGTACATGCCTTGGTGAATGTGTGTGTGTGACATGTGAGTGTGCAAGCTTGCATTTGAATGTGGGTGGGTGTGCATGCTTGCATGTCTGAGTGTTTGTGTTTGCACGTTTGCTTATTTGTGTGCATGTGTGTGTTTGTGTGTGAGAGTGCATACGTCTAGGTTTATGTGTGTGTGTGTTGTGTGTGCATGTGTATAAGTGCATGTAGGTGAGGGTATGTGTGGATGTGTGTGCATGTGCATATGTGTGTGTGTATGCTTATACAAATGTGTATACATGTGTGTGTGTGCATGTGTTCGTATGCATGTGCGTGGGCATGTGCGTGTTTAAACCTGTGTTGGCATGTGCTTGCATGTGTGTGCATGTGCTCACGTTAGCATGGGTGCATACGTGCTTGTGTTTTCTTGAACAAATGAGTGTGTGTGCCTATGAGTACATGTGTGTATTTTGTGCATGTGTATGAGTGTGCATGTGTGTGAGTGTGCATGTGTGTTTGTGTGTGCATTTAGTTGTTTGTGTTCCTACATGTGTGTACATGTAAGTGCATATGAGTGTGTGTAGGTGTGGGTTTTTCTCTATGTGAATGTGCGTTCATGCTTGTCTATCGCATTTTCTATTTGTGGGCATGTGTTTATTATGTTTGTGGGCAAGTTTTGTTGTGTGTTTGAGTGTGTGTGTACTTGTATGTGTGTGTATATGCATGTGTGTGGTTGTATGTGTATGCATATGAGTGCATGTGCTTGTGTGTGTTCATAGGTGTGCATGCATTCATCTAAGCATGTTCTATATGAGTGAGTGCATGCCACTATGTGTGTGTGTGTGTGTTGACAAGTGCGTATCAATGTTTATGTGCATGTGCATATGTGTATGTATGTGTGTGGTTGTGTTTATGTGTGTGTGTGAGTGTTTGTGCATGTGTGAACACATGTCTGTGTGTAAGTGAGTATGTATGCTATGCTTGCATATGTGTAAGTGTGTTTGGGTGTGTGTTTGTGTCCATGTGCATGTGTGTATGCAAGTCTATGTGCATGCATGTGTGCAAGTATGCTTATGTGTGTGTGTATGTGCATGTGTTAGTGCATATACATTGATATTCCTTTATGTGTGTGTATTTATGCATGTGTGTGTGTGCATGTGTATTGTTTTTTGTATGCATGCGTGTACATTTGTCTGTTTGTGTTGTAGTGTGCATGTGCATGTGTGTACAAGTGTATGTGTCTTTGTGAGTGTGTGGATGATATGGGTTTGCATGTGTATTTGTGTGTGTGTGTGTGTATGAGTGGTGGAGTAAGTGTGTATGCAAGTGTTTGTGCATGTGTGTGTGCATACTTATGCACCTATGTCTATGTGTGTGTTTGTGTTTGTTTGTGTGTGTGTGTTTATGTGCATGGGCATGCTCACACACATATATGTGTTTTTGTGCACAAACATATGTGTGTGATCATTGGTGTGGGCCTATGTGGATGTTTCTCTTTGTGTGCATGTGTGGGTTTGTGCATGTGTGTGTGCAGATGTGCACATATGTTTGCTTGTGGGTGTATACGTGTGTTGGTTCAGGTGTTCATGTACGTGTGCATGTGTGCGATTGTGCTTGTTCTATGTGTATACGTATATACTTGAGTGTATGTCTGTTTGTGTGCATGCTATGTGTAAGTGGGTGGGTGTATGGGTATAGGTGTGTGTGTGCATATGCATGTGCATGTGTGTATGTATATGTGTTCTTGTGCAGGTGTGCATGAATGTCTGTGTATATTTGTGCATTTGTTTTAGTGTCTACATACACACACGAGTGTGTGTGTGTGAGCACGTGTATGTGTGTGCTTGTTTGTTTGTGTTGTGTCTATGTGGTTATGTGCTATTGTTTTCATGTGTTTGCATATGTGTGTCCGCACATGTGTGTATATGTGTGCGTGTGTGTGTGTGTTTCTATATATGTGCATGTGTGTGGTTGTTTGTTTGCTTGCATCTATGTGCATGTAGATGCATACAATTGTGTGTGGGAGTGAGTTTGTTTCTATGTGCATGTTTATCAATTTTCATATTTATGGTGAGTCTTTTGTGTGTATATGTGTTAGTGTACATGTGTGTGGCTATGTATGTGTGTGTGCATGGGTTCACACACATGTGCATGCATTCGTGTGAATGTATTGTGCATGTGGGAGTGCATAGCACTTTGTGGATGTGTGTGTGTGAGTTAATAAGTGAATGTGAGTATGCATGTCCTTGTACATTTGTGTGTATATGCATGTGATTGTGTTTGTGTGCATGTGTGTGTGAATGTGCGTGCACATGTGTGTGCAAGTGTTAGTGTACGAGGGAGTGTCAGTGTATGTTTGTGCGTCCTATGCTTACATGCATTTACATGTGTGTGTGTATGTGTATTTGTGTTCGTGGGTATGCATACATGTGTATATGCATGTGTGTATGGTTGTGTGTTTGCAAGTGTGCTTGTGTGTGCATTCGTTTATGTGTTTGAGCATGTGCATGCATTCCTTTATGTGTGTGTGTGTACGTGCGTGTGTTATTTTTTGCATGCATGTGTGTATTGTGTGCATGTGCATGTGTTTGTGTAAGTGTATATGTATGGTTGAGTGTGTGTGCATGTGTGTGGGTTTGCATGTGTGTGTTTGTGGGGGATAAGTTTTTATGCATGTGTTTATGCAAGTGTGTTTGTGCACTTAGGCACCTATGTGGGTGTGCACATTTATGTGCGTAGGCATATGCACACAAGTACGTATGCTTTTGTGCATACATGTTTGTGTGTGTGTTCATTGGTATGGATGTTTGTCGGTGTTTGTGTACGTGTGCATGTATTTGTGTTCATGCATGCACATGTGGATGCATATGCATGCATATGTATGTTTTTTCGTGTGTTTTGTGCATGTGCATTCATGTGATTGTGTATATGTGTCTGCATGTTTGTGCTATTATGTGTAGGCGTGTGTTCATGGCATACATGAGGTTGTGAATGCTTACAACTGTGGGTGCATTCGTGTGTATAAGCGTGTGGCTATATGTGGGTGTGTATTTGTGCATGTGCATGAGTGTATATGTGTGTGTGCCTATGCATGTGTGTATGCATGTGTGTGTGTGTGTGTGTGTGTGTGCATGTGTAGGAGTGTTTACACACATGTGCAGGTTTGTTTGTGAGCTCATGTTTTTTGTCTGTGTTGTGTTTATGTGGGAAATAGTTACATGTGTGTGTGTTATTGTATATATGTCTACATATGTGTATATGCATGTGTGTATGTTTGTGTGTTCATGTTTGTGTGTTTGCATGTGTGTGCTTGTGTGTGTGCAAGTGCATTCTTTTGTGTGTGTGTGTGTGTTTAAGGGGTTGTGCATGTGTATGTTGCTATGCATAAGTAATTATGTACATGGGTGTGTTGTTTTGTGTTGAGCTTTTATGCTTGCATGTGTGTGTGTTTAGGTTTGTGCATGTCATTGGGTTTGCATGTGTGTGCATGTGCATCTGTGTGCTTGTGTACATTTGTGTGTATGGGTGTGTGTATGTTTGTGTGCATTTGTGTGTGCACTTATTTACATGTGTGTGTGTGAGTGCATATGCATGAGCATGTATTTGTGTGCATGGGTGTGTGTGTGTATATGTGTTTGTGGGTGTTTGTGGTGTTTATTTGTTAGCATGTGCATTTGTGTAAGTGCATGTTTGTGTGTGTGTGTGTGTGTGCCTACATGTGGGCACATGTGTTTTGGGGAAGGTACAAGTGCATGTGTTTGTTAGTGTGTCTATTATTATCTTGTGTATGTGTATTTATGTGTGTGTGGGCATGTGCATAAGCATACATGTGTGTTTATGTGTGTGCATGTGTGTGTGTGCAAGCATGTGGGCATGTGTCTCTTCATGTGTCTATTTGCACATGTGCTTGTGTGCTAGTGTAATCATACATTCTTATGTGCATGTGTATGTGTATGTGTTTCATCATGTGCATGTGTTTGTATGTGAGTTTGTGTATTTGCATGTACATATGGGTGTGTGTGTGTTTGTGCATGTGAATGTGCATGTGTTTATTCTTGTGTGTGTGCTTGTGCATCTATATATATGTATGTGTGTGCTTGTGTGTGTATGTATTTGTGTACATGTGAGTCTGTGTGTGTGGGTGTGCATGTGCACACTGGTATGTTTATGTGTGAATGTGGGTTCATGTGTGTGTATGTGCCTGGACATGTTTATGACTATGAAATTATTTTTGTGTATATGCATGTGTGTGGGCATCTGCATGTGTGCATAAATGAATGCATGTGTATGTGTGTGTGTGTACCAGTGTGTATAAGCTTGTGATTACATGGGTGTGTGGGTGCATGTGTGTGTATATGTATGTGTGTGTGCTTGTTTGCTTTTGTGCATTGGCATGTGTTTGTATTTGTGTATGTATTTATATATCTATATGCTTATTTGAGTGCATGCTTGTGAGTGAGTGTGTGTGCATATACAAGTATGTGTGTGCATGTGTTTGTGTGTATTTGTGTGCAAGTATGCACAAGTGTATTGAGTGTGTGAGTCTATGTTTGTGTGTTTCTGCATGTGTGTCTATGCATGTGTTGGTGCATGTGTATGTACATGTGTGTGTTTATCTATATGTGTGTGTATGTGTGCATGTGTGTGCATGTTGTGCACACATGTGTTTGCATTTTTGTGTTTGTAGGTTCACGTTTGTATGTGTGTATTTGTGTATGTGTGCATATTAGTGTGTGTTTGTGAATGCATGTGTGTTTGTGCATTCATGTGTGTGTTTGTGCATTTGTGAGTGTGCGTGAGTGCATACTTGTGTGGATGTGTCCATGTGTGCATGTCTATGCATATATGTGTGCATTCTGCATTTGTTGTGTGTCAATGTGCATGCATGTGTGTATGAGTGTGCAAGTATGTGTGTCTATGTATTTCTTTTCTAAGTGTGTGCATGAGCATCTATGTGTATGTGTGTGTTTGTGCATGGGTACAAGTCTGTGTGCATGTGTGTCTTTGTTTATGCACGTATATATGTGTATGTTCTTATGCATGTGTGTGTGTGCACATATGAGTGTGACTGAGTACACATGCATGTGTGTATGAGAGTGAGTGAGTGTGTGTGTGTGCATGTGCATATGCATGTCAGTTTGAGTGTCAATGTAAGTGGGCTTGTGTGCATGCATATGTGTGTTTGTGTTTTCATTCTTACATGCATATGTTTTTGTGTGTGTGAGTGAGTGCATGTGTCTACATGTCCATGTGTGCGAGTGTGTGTGTGCATGTATGTCAGTGAGTGTATTTATGAGCATGCATGTGTGTGTGTTTGTGTGCTTGCATGTACATGTGCATGTGTAGAAGTGTGCATACCATGTTTTGCATGTTTTTGTGTGAGTCTATATTTGTTTGCATATGTGTGCATGCATGCACAAGAGAAGTCATACATGTGTGCATCTCTCTTTCTGTGTGTGTGTACATGTGCACATGTTTATGTGTCTGTGTGTGTATGTACGTGTGGGCATGTGCCTATGTGTTTGTGAGTGTATACTTGTGCATTTATGTTTATGTGCATGCCTGTTCATATGTGTGTTTGTTTGCATGTCTATGTGTGCCTGTGTTTGTGTGTGTGTCTATGTGGAAGTGTTTGTGTCATTTGATTTTTTGGGTATGCTTGTGTGTGTTTTTGTGCATGTGTATGTATTATATGTGTGTGCATATTTGTATGTTTGTGTGAGTATATATGTGCATGTGTGTTTGTTTGTGTGTGGGCAGTGTGTGCATGGGTGTGTGTGTATGTGTGTGTATGTATGTGTGCATCTTTTCATGGATGTGAAAGTGTGCATGTAGATGTGTTTGTCAGTGTGCATTTATATCTATATGTTTATGTGTGCATCTGCATGTACATGTTTGTGTATGTGTGTGTGCATGTGTATAAGTGAATGTTTGTGTGTGTGATTATGGATGTGTGCATGTGTCTTTATACATGTGTATGTGTGTCTATTTGTGTGTTTAACTAAATGCATGTTTATATGTGTCTATCTTTGGCTATGTGTGCATGTGTGTGCTTGTGTGCATTTGCATATGCATGTGTGTGCATGGGTGTCCATGTCTGCATAAGGATGCAAGTGCTTGGGTGTGTATGCATGTTCGTGTCAATTTGCATACGTGAATGTGTGGTTGGGTAAGTGTGCATGTGTTTGTGCATGTGATCGTGTGTGGATGTGTGTGTGTTTTTTTGTGCATGGGTGTGAGTGTGTGTGTGCATATGTATGTGAGCATGTTTTATTACATAGGTGTATGCATTTTTATAAGGGTGTACGTGTGTGAATGCAAGTGAATGTGTGAGTGTGTATGTGTCCTTGTATGCACCAAGGTGTATGGGTTCTTTTATTTGTTAGTGTCTGTGTATGTGCGTGCATTTATGCATGTGTGCATGCCTACATCTACATGCACGTGTGTGAGTGAATGTTGTGCATGTGTGTGAACTTGAGTGTATTAGTGCACACGTGTGCTTGGATTTGCATTTGTGTGCATATGAGTGTGCATTCATGTGTGCATGCTTGCATATGTGTAGGTGTGTGAGCACACCCATGTCTACATGTGTGTCGGCATGCATGAGTATGTTGCTTATGTGTATGATTGTATGCATATGTGTGCATGTATGTGCATGTTTGTGTACATGTATGTGAGTATGAGTTTGCATGCACTTATGTGCAAGTGTAGATTTGTGTTTGTGTATGGGGTGCACATGTGTGTGTGTGTAAGTATGTGCATGTGTGCATGCATATTCGTTTGTTTCTATATGAATGTGTACATGTGTAAGTGTATATGTGCATGATTACATGCTTGTGTATGCATATGTATATGCATGTGTGTGTGTGTGAGTTTGTTGGTTGTGTATGTAAGTGTGTGTAGTTGTATGTGTGTGCATGTGTGTCTGTGTGTATATGTGCTTGTATGTGAGTGCGAGCAAGCCTATGTTCTTGTGTGCATGCATTCCTGTACATGTGCACAAGTGTGTGTGCGCATCAAAGTTCCTATGCATATTCATTTGTGCATCTAAGTGTGAGTGTGTTTATGAGTATGTGAACATCTATATGCATATTAGTGGATGCCCATGTGTGTATAAGTGCACGTGTGTGCATGTGGGTGTATGGTGTAAGCATTTGTGTGTGTGTATGTCTGAGTGTGGGTATGTGTGTGTGTGTGTTTGTGCCTGTGTGTGCATGTGTGCAAGCATGTTTATATGTATGTGTTTGTAAATATGTGTGCTTGTGTGTGCATGTGTGTGTGTATATGTTAGTGTGTGTGCATTTGTGTATGTCCACGCATGTGTGTGTGTGTGTTAGTGCATGCTTGTCAGCATGAGTGTGTGCATGTGCATATGCATTTGTGTGTACTCATGTTTGTATGTGTGTACAGGTGCATGTGCATGTTTGTGTGTGTAAGTATGCATGTGTGTTGGCACGTACATGTGTGTATGCATGCATGTGTGCTTACATTTTTTTGCATGTGACTACATGTATGTGTGTGTGGTTGCATACGTGTGTGTGTTTATAAGTGCTTGTGTGCTTATTTATGTATGTCTATCCATAGGCATGTGTGTGAATGTATGTGTGTGAGCATGTATGTGTGCATGTGTGTGTGTGTGCTTGCATTTGTGTGTGTGCATGTGTTAGTGTTTACGGGTATGCATGCTTGTGTGTGTGTGAGAGTGTGGGTATATATGTGTGTGCATATGTGTGTGTGCATATGTGTGTGTGAGAGTGACTATATGCATCTGTGTATTCATGTTTGTGTGTTTGTGTGTGTGCATGCACCTATATGTGCGTTTGTAAGGATGCACATGTGTGTGTGCATGTGTGTCATTATGTCCATGCATATGAGTGCATGTGTGTGTGTAGTGGGTGTGTGTGTGTGTGTACTCATGCTTGTGTATGTGTATGGACAAGTGTGTCTGTGTGCGTGAGTGTGTGTGAGTATATGTTTGTGTGTGTTCATGTGTTGGCATGTCTATGTTCTTGTTTGGGTTCAACTCTATGAGCATTTGTGTGTGCTTATGTGTTCCTACACCCACATATGTGCATGAATCTATGTGTTCTTGTGCATGCATATGTACACAAATTATGTGCATGCATATGCATACAAGTTATGTGCATGTGCATGTGTGCATGTTCTAGCATTTCTGTGTATGTATGCTTATTTGTGGATGCATGTGCATGCTTGTGTGCATGTGTGTGTGTGTGTGTGTGCATGTGCATTCATGTGTGTGTGCAAGTGTAGGTGCATGTATTTGTGTCCTATGCAAGTGTGTCACCAAGTGTACACATTTATGTTTGTGTTGTGGTTTTTATGCATGTTTAAGCAACTATGTATGCATCTAGATGTGTGTATCTTTGTATGCATGTTTGTTTCTATGTGTGTGCATAATTACATGAGTGTTTTTGTGTACATGTATGGGTGTTTGCACTTGTATATGCGTGTGTTGTGTTTGTGGGTGTGCATGTAGGTGCATATATGTCTACATGTGTGTGCATACCTGTGCTTGTACATGTGTGTGCATGTGGGTGTGTGTGTGCATGTGGGCACGTGTTCATGTTGGTGCACTTTGCATGTGTTTTCTTGTGTATGCTTGTGAGAGCATATGTTTGTGTGTCAATGTGTGCATGTGTGTATGTCAGTGTGTGTGCTTTTTGTGAGTGTGGGTGTGTGTGTATATTTTTTTGTGTTCATATGTATGTTTGTGTGCTTGTGTGTGTGCATTGGTGTATGCATGCATGCATGTGTGGCTATGTGTGTAAGTGTGTGTGTGTACATGCACATATGTGTAATGTGTGTGTACATGTATGCATGCATGTGTGTATATGTGCATGTGCATATGTACAAATGCATGTGTGTGTATATGTATGTGTGTATTTGTCTATGTGTACTAGACTGTGTGTGTGCATGTTTGTGTGTGTTGAGTATGTGTGCTTGTGTGTATCTTTGCATGTGTGTGCTTGTGCATGTACGCATGTTTTCCTATGTGTGTTAGTGTGTTTATGCTTGTGTGTGTATATGTGCTATTGTGCATGCACATGTGTGTGTGTTTGCATGCATATGCACGTGTTCATGCAGGTGCATGCATGTTCTTTTACATGTGTGTGCAAGCTTGTGTGTTTGTGTGGGAGGTGTATTCACATGCATGTATGTATGTATGCACACTTATGAATGTATGTATATGTATGTGCATGTGTACATGCACACATGAGTATGTTTTTGTGTGTGTGGGTGTGCCTAGATATTTGTGTCCATCAATGTGTTTATGTGTATGCATCTATGTTTGTGTGCAATGCATTTGTGTTTGCATATGGATTCATGTGTGTAGGGATGTGTGTTCATGCGTTTGCATGTGTACGTAGACCTATATAAGTTTGTGTATTTGTGTCTATGTGTGTGTCCTAGCATGTGTACACATGTGCGTGCATTCTTTTGTGTATGTGTGCACTAAATCTTGCATGTGTGTGTGTTTGCATATAAGTATGCAAAGATTGGGTATGTGCACATGTGTGTTCATGCACTTGGGTTTGCATCTTGGTGTAAGTGCATGTGTGAGTTTTTGTCTATGTGAGCGTGTGTTTTGATAAATGTATATGTGTGTGCATGTGTGTTCTTGTGAGAATGTGTGGGTGCTTGTGTGTGTTCTTGTGTACATGTGTATGTATGCATGTGTTTGTGTTATTTGGCATATCAGTACGTGTGAGTTTGTTCTCATGTATATGAATGTGTTTTTGTGAATGTGTATATACATGTGCTTGTGTAGACGTCTAGGCATATGTCTACATGTGTGTGTATTTTTGTGTTCATTCCTATGTGGGTGTATGCATATGTGCATTTAGTTGCATGTGCGTGTGTGTGTGTGTGCATACATATGTGCATGTCTATGTGTGGGCATGTGTGTGCAAGTTTTTTGTGTCTGGGTGTTTGTTTACATATGTGTGCATGTGTTTATGAGTATGAGTGTGTATGTATATGTGTGTGTGTTGCATGTGTGTGCATTTCTCTTTTAGTATGTTTGTGTTTGTGTGGGAGTGTGTGCATTTGCATATTATGCATGCATCTTAGTGTTTGTGCATGTGTGCAACTATATCCACTTTTGTGTGTGTTCATGCATTGTGTGTGCATGTATGTGGGTGCATGAGTGTGTGAGTTGCCTATGCATGTGTATGTATGTGTGCATAAGAGTTTGTGTATGCTTGTTCATATGGGTTTGTATACGTGCATGTGGATCTGTGTAGGTGCATGTTGTTGTGCATGCACGTGCAAGTGCATGCATGTGTGTGCCAATGAATCTGCACTCATGTGTGCATGTGTGTGCTTATGCATTTGAGTGTGTCTTAGTGCTCTATGTGCATGTGCTTATGCATTTGAGTATCTATTTGTGTGTGGGTGTGTGCATGTGCATGTGTGTGCATCTTTGTGAGTTTGTGCATGTCTATTCTTGTGAGTGTGTGTGTGTGTGTATACATTTATTTGTATGCATGTATGTTTGCAAGTGAGCATGTATGTTTGTATGTTTGTTCCTGTGGATGTGTGTGTGTACTTCTACATGTCCATGTGTCAGTATGTATGCATGCATGTATGTGTGTGTGTAACTATGTGTGTGTTTATGTATGCATTTACATGCTTTAATGCATATGTGTATAGTATGAAGTTTGTCCATGCATGTGTTTTGTCCATTTGTGTGGTTGCATGCTTATGTGTGTGGTCGTGTACATGTGTGCATGTGTGTGCATGCACATGTACGTGTGTGTGTGTGTGTGTGTGTTTTAGTCCATGTCTATGTGTGTATGTTAATGACCATGTTTATGGGCCTACATGTTAATGTGTCTATGCATATATGTATTAGTGTACGTGTACACATACCAACTTGTGAAGGCATTTGTGTTCCTACATGTGCTTGTGCATAGGTGTGTGTTTGTGTGAGCATGTGAGTATGTGCATGTGTGTATGTATGTATGTGTGTGTGCATGCATGCATGTGTGTATGTGTGTTTGTGTCCATGTCTATATGTTCATGTGTGTATTGTTATGTGCATATGTATATGTGTGTGAGTGTGTTTGTGTGTTTGCATGCATGTGTGGACATGTGCATGCATGTGTATGTGTGCATGCATGTGTACGTGTATATTTGTGTGTGTGCATTCATGCATGAGTTTTGGTATGTGTGCCTATGTATGTGAGTGTGTAGATGCACATGCATGAGTATGTATATGTGTGCATGAATGTGTGTATGTGCATACATGTGTGTAAGTGTCTATGTGAGCGTGTGTGCTTATGAGCATGTATGGTTGAGCATTTGTGCATGTGTGTGTGTGTGTGTGCATGTTGGTGTAAATGTGTATGGGTGTGTGTGTATGTGTCTGTGTTCATGTGTGTGCATATGCACATGTTTGAGTGCATGTGTATGCATATGTGTGCATGTGTGTCTACATGTGTTTGTGCATCAATGAATGCATGCACATATGAGTATATATTTGTGTCAATTCATTTGGGTGCATGCATATGTGTGTTTGTGTGTGCACATGTGTGTGTATGTGTGCATGTGTGTGTGAGTACTTTTGTGTGTGCATGTGCATGTGCATGTGTTTGTGTGTACTTTTATATGTGTATGTGCATGCGTGCGTGAATGACTTTTTTGTGCATGTGTATGTGTATGTTTGTGTGTGCATGAGTGCACTTATGTGAGTGTGCATGTGTTTGTGTGTGCATGCAATTGTGTGTGTGGTTGCATGTTTCCAAGGGTGTGCATGTGTGTAGGTGGGTATGTGCATATGGGTGTGTGTGTGTGCATGTGTGTGTGTGGTTGTATTCATGTGTGCTTATGTTCATGTGTTCATGTGTATGTGTATGCATGTGTGTATGTATGCCTGTGTATGGGTTCATATGTGCATGTGTATGCATCTTTGTTTGTCGGTGTGTGTGTGTGTGCATGTGTGTGTATGCATGCGAATGTGTGCATACATGCATTTGTGTGTAATATGCATTCTTATGTTCATGTGTGTGGGTGTGTAATGCATGTGTCTATTTCTATGAACATTTTTATGGGTGTGTATGCTTATATAATTTTGTGTGTGTGTGTGTGTGTGTGCCTGTGCATGGATGTTCTCATGTCTTTATGCTTGCATGTATGTGTAGGTACATGTGTGTGAGTTTGTCTTAGTGTATGTGTAGTTATGCAAGTCCATGTGCCTATGTGTGTGTGTGTGGGTGGGTGTCTATGTGCTTGTGTGTGTATGTATGCATATGTATTTGAGTGTATGTGCATGTGTACATGTGCTTGTGCATAAGGGGTGTTTGTTAATGTGCATGTGTGTGTCTATGTGCATACATATGAGTATGTTTGTGAGCTGTTAGTGTGCAAATATGTGCCTATGTGCATGCAGCTTACTGTAAGTGCATGCTTGTATGTATTTTTGTGAGTGCAAGTATGTGATCACTTCCTTGTGCTTATGCACATGTGTGTGCTATTTTTATGTGTCCATGTGCCTGTGCATGTTTTGATGTCTATATGTATGCATGTGTGCAAACATACAATTGTGTGTGCATGCACACATGTATGTATGTATGTTTGAAGTTGTGCATGTGTGAGTGTGTTTTCTTATGCATGTGTTGTCTTTATGTGTGTGTGGTGTATGTGCATGTGTTATGCATTTATTTGTCCAAATGTGCATGTGTGTGTTCATGTATGTGCTTAAGTGTGATTGTGTGTTTGCTTATGTGGGGTGGTGTATGCATGCATGCGTGTGCCTGCATGTGTGTGTATGTGTGTGCATGTGTATATGTGTGTATGCGTATGTGTGCATGTGCGGTTGAAGGTGTCAGTGCACATGCATGTTGTGAGCATACGTGTGTGTGTACGTGTGTCTGTGTATCTGAATATGGGTGCTTGCAGTTATGCATTTATACGTCCATGTGTGTGTACATGTATGTGCATGTGTATATTTTTATATGTGTGTGTTGGCATGTGTGCATGTATGTGTAAGTATGCATGTGATTCTAAGTGTGCATGCTTTTGTGCGTGTATTTGTGTATGTGTTCTCGTGTGTGCATGTGAATGCATGTGCCTGAGCACATATATATGATTTTGTATGAGAGTATGCTTGCTCAAATGTGTTGATGCATGTGCACTTGTAATGCATGCATGTGTTTGAGCGTGAGCCTATTTGTGTGCATGCATGTGTGTGTATGTGCATGCATCATTGTGTTTGGATGTCTGTATGTGTGTGTGGGCTCCTGAGTATATGTGCATGAACATATGTGTGTGTTTGTATGTGCATGCATACACATGCATGTGTGCATGTGCATTCTTATGTCTGCATGTTTGTGTGTCTTAGTCAATGCTTGTGTTTGTGTGGGTGTGTGTGCATGCTTATGTGCATGCATCTGTGTGGAAGTGTGTGTGCGTGTGTGCATTCTTTTGCATGTTTGTGTGTATATGTGCAAGTGTGTGTGTATGTTTGTGAGCCTATGTGCATCTGTGTGTACTTGTACAGGTGAGGGTGCATGTGCGTGCATGCATATACATGTGCATATATGTTTGTCCACATGTGTGTATGCATGCGTGGGTGCAAGCATGAATGTGTGTGATTACATGTGCATATGCATGTGCTTGTGTGCTGATGTGTGAGTGCTCATCTACGCATGTTTGTGTGTAAGTACATATGTGTGTGTATGCATGTCTAGTTGGTTCTGTGTGTGCATATGAGTGTCTATGCATTGGCATCTATGTGTGCCTATGCATGGGTGTGTGTGTGTGCATGTATGCATGTTTATGAGTGTGGTAAGTATGTGGGTGTGTATGTTGCATGTTTGTGTATAAGTTTGTGGGCATGTGTGTATGCATGTGTGCATGTGTGTGTTTGTGTGCATATTTGTGTTCATGTTTGTGAGCCTTTTTATGTGCCTATATCTGTGAGTGTCCATATGTCTGCATATGCATGCATATGTGTTTGTATTAGTGTGTGTGTGTGTGTATTTGTGTAGATGCTTACATATGTGTATTTTGTGTGCATGTGCATGTGCATGTGTTTTTGTGTGTGTGTGTGCATCTATGCATGTAATGTTCATGTGTGTACATGTCTGTATGTATGTGTGCCTATGTATAGGCATGTCTGTGTGAGTGCATGTGTGCGACTATGGTGTGTGGGTGTGTTTGCATGTCTATGTTATAATATGAGTGCATGTGTGTGCTTGTATATGCATGTTTGTGTGCTTGTGTTTATGCATGTGTGTGTTTACATGTGCACATTTGTGTACATGTGTTTATGCAAGCGTGCAAGTGTGTGTCTTTGTATGTGCATACACTTGCATGAGTGTGCATATGTGTTTATGCACATATGTCTATGTGCATGTGTGGGTGTGCATGCATGTGTGTGTGTGCTTGCACACATGTATGTATGTGTACGTGTGCTTGTGTTCCTATGTGTGTGTGTGTGGGTGTCTTTTTGTGCTTGTGTGTGGGTCTTATGTAGGTATGTACATTTATGCACACGTGTTCTTGTGTCTTTGTGTGTGTGTGGGTGTATACTTCTTTACATGCTGTGCGTGTGGCAAGCATGTAAATCTATGTGTGCACATGTTTCTATGCATAGGTGTGTGCATATGTGTACCTAGGCTGGTGCATGTGCATGTATGTGTGTGTATGTTCGTGTATGCATGTGTTTGTGTGTGTGCATGTGTGTGTAGGTGTGAAATTGTGTGTGAGTCTACATGCATGTTTGGAGGCGTGCTTGTATGTGTGTGTACATGTATGTATGCATGTGTTCATGTGCATGCTTATATTTGTGTGTCTGTGTCAATGTAAATGTGTTCATGTGCTTGTGCATGTGTATGTACTTATGTGTGTGTATATGCATGTGCATGTATTTAAGTGTGTGTGTGTGTGCATGTGGTCGTGCATTTGTATGCATATGTGTTTGCATGTGTGTGTGCATTCAAGTATGTGCATGTGAGGATATGTGGATGCACATTTGTATTTTTCATTTTTGTACGTGTGTGTACGTGTCCATGTGAGTGCATATGCATGTTCATTCATGTGTGTGTGTGTATGTGTCTTTGTCTGTGAGTCTATACGAGTGTACATGCATGTGTGTTTGACAACATGTATGTCCATATGTGTTTGTGTGTGTTCATGTCTTCATGTGTGTGGGTGGATGCATGTATGTTGTGTTCATATGTTTACATGTTTTTGTATGTGTCTGCATGCATGTGCATGTTTTGCAAGTGCAAGTACGTGTGCACAAGTGTGCATATGTGTGTGCTTCTGCAAATGTATTTTCCTTTAAGTGAATGTATGTGTGTTTTTGCACATGCATGTGCATATGTGTTTAGTTTTGAGTGTGCATTTGTGTGAGTATGAGTGTGTGTATGTCTGTGAGTGTCTATGTGTATGTATGTGTGTGGACTTGCTTGCAAATATATGTATGTGAGAGTGTGTATGATTGTGTGTGTGTATGTGCACTTTGTTTATGTTTGTATTCAAGTATACATGTGCATGTACATCGTTACATTCATATGAGTGCATGTGTTGGAGCAGGTTTCAATATGGTTATGCTTGTGTATGTGTGTGAGTGTGTGTAGATGCATGCATGTATGAATTTGTATGAGTGTGTGTGTTTACATGCATGTGCTCATGAGTGTGCATCTATAAGAGCATTTGTGCATGCATGTGTGTGTGCATGCATATGTGTGTGCGTGTATGTGTTTGTGTCTAATTTAATTCTTGTGTGCCTATTTGTGTGTCCATGCATGTGTGTGTAGTATGTGCATCTATGTTTATGAGTGTGTTCATGTGTACTTGTGTGTTTGTGCGTTCATGTGTGTGTGTGTGGGTGTGTGCTTGCGTACATGTGATCATGCATGTGTTCATAAATGCATGCATTTGTGCACCTGTGTATAAGTGGGTGTGTCTATATATGTGTGTGTATGTATATGCACATGTGTGTGACTGTATGTATATGTGTGAGTTTGCCCAATTATTTGTGCATCTATGCCTTTGTGTGTGTGTAGATGTGTGTGCAGTCATTAGAGTGTATGCATATGCATTAGTGTTATGTGTATGTGTAGTAATGCATGTGTTAGAGAGTGGGTGTTTGTGTGATCATGTTCATGAATGTGCATACATTTAGGTATTCTTGTGTGTGCATGCGTGTATGTGTTTGTCTATGTGTGTTTATGTGTTTATGTAGGTTGTGCTTGTGTGCATGCATGCTTAAGTGTAGGTGCATGCACAAGAGTATGTGTGTAAGCCTTTGTGTATTTGCATTCACATTTTTAGGTGTGTTCAAATGTGTGCACGTGTGTGTGTGCATGTGGGTGCTTGTGATTGTGCAAGGGTGAGGGTGTGTTTGTATGTCTATATGCATTTGTGTGTATTTTTCTGTGTGCATGTGTGCTTGAATATGTTTTATGTGTGTGTATGCATGTGTGCATGCCATTGTGTGGGTGTGTGCATGTTTGTGTGTATGGTGTGTGTGTGTTTAAGTGTATGTGTGTGGTTGTGCATGTGTAGGTGTGTGCGAGTGTATGCATGTGTTTATGGAAGCAAGTGTGCATGTGTGTGTGCATCTGTGTCTATACATGTATGTGTGTGAAAAGTTTTATTTATGGATATGGTGTATGTGTGAGTGTGTTTATGTGGATGTGGGTGTGTTTGTATGTGTGCACATGTCTACTTGTGAGCATGTATGTGTGTGTGCATATGCATGCACATATGTGTATATGTGTATGAGTGTGTGTGGGTATATACGTACATGCACAAGTGTGCATGTGCATGTGTGTGTATGTGTGCATGTGCATGTGCATTGTGTGTGTGTGTATGGATATTAACAAGTGCTTCTATGTGGACGTATGTGTGTGTGTATGTGTATGTGTGTATATGTGTGTAAGTGTGTGTGTGCTTATATCTGTATGATTGTTTGTGCGTGTGTCTACATATGTGGGTGCGTGTGAGTGTGTGGGTGTGCATGTGTGTATATGTATGTTTTGCGTGCATGGGTGCTAGGTGTTTGTGCATTGTCTGTGTCTGCATGTCTGTGTGTACATAAGTGTTGTTGTGTTCATGTTCATGTGGGTTTGTGCTTGTGTATGTAGGTTGTGCTTGTGTGCATGCATGCTTATGTGTAAGTGCATGCACATGAGTATGTGTGTAAGCCTTTATGTATTTGCATTCATCTTTTTAGGTGTATTCAAATGTGTGGACGTGTGTGTGTGTGCATGTGGGTGCTTGTGATTGTGCAAGGGTGAGGGAGCATTTGCATGCCCATATGCATTTGTGTGTGTTTTTCTATGTGCATGTGTGCTTGAATGTGTTTTATGTGTGCGTTTATGCATGAGTCCATGTCATTATGTGGGTGTGTGCATGATTGTGTGTAAGTGTGTGTTTGTTCAAGTGTATGTGTGTGGTTGTGCATGTGTAGGTGTGTATGGATGTGTTTATGGAAGCAAGTGT